>QLNU02001560.1:70001-87661 GCA_006491805.2 Dysdera silvatica | reverse complement strand
ATCGCTATGTTCCATGACTCCGACTGATTACTTATCGCATACACTTCAATGATTCTTCAATTCAAATATATTTATACTAAAAACTCAAAAGATTGTTCATTGTATTTTACGAAACCGATTACTTCTCATAATTCATTATTTTCTTCATTTAAATAATTTTTTTGAATTTAAATCAAAAGTTAAACGTCAGCATTCAGAATACAAATATAGTTCTTAACAAGTTCTCAAGTCACAAAAGAGTTGCTTAGTCCTCAAGTATCAAGTCATCGCGACTCGAAAACGTCCAGCAAACTCCAGCAAACTGAATATAATAAAATCATTCTTTGTATATGTCAAAATTCGATCACTATATTTCACAAAACCTATAACTTATCGTATAGACTTCAAAAATCTTTCAATCTAAATAGTTTAAAAATGAAAACCATTTTCTGTATAACACAAAAGTTCAGTCACTATATTTCACGAAAACCGATTCGAAATTCGTCAATCTTTTCATTCAACAAATTTTTTAGATTTAAATTAATTTTTCCGTAAGTGATCAGAAAACTAAAGCAGTTCACAAAATTCACAAGTCTCTAAAAAATCGACTAGACATCAAGTTTCAAGTCGTCGCAACATGAAAAGTGTGTAGTACACCAACTGAATCTCTTAAAGAAGTGTTTGAAAAAAGCCATTTAGCTTTCGTACATGCGTATTATCAAATTAGTCGTAAATATTTTTTTCGCACATTTGAATCACCAAATTAATCATTAATATTCTTTTCTATATTTCACTCGTACTTTGCAATCACTGAAGAAATATGTTGTTTCAAAAGTTATCTTCGTAATTTAACAAAACGTTTCAAAGTTGTTTAATTCATTATACTCATTTATATACTTGAAAAAATAAAAATGGTGGACGAACAAAATCGATTTACAAAAGAGCAATCCATACTCCAAGGACCAACTGGCAGATATCAAAAACCATCCAGTAGACGATTAAAAACAAGTTTTTCAGTGTTTCATTGAGTAGGATGACGAAACAACTTTTAAGGAAACAAAGCAGACCAAACTTAAATGTAACAGCAAAATTATAAACGTAATTGAAATTCAAACTTAGCAAAATAAAATCAAAAAAACACTCTCGTATCCTTGACGTGCGGTAGGAAAGCACGTCTATCGTGTCATATCTCAACGAGAACCCCGAGGGGACCAAATTATTAATATTTAAAAATGAAATTATTAAAAAACATGCAGAAATCAGTGGTGTGTGGTCCATAGAAGAAATGTAAGCATTGTTTGCCTGATATCAATTTGATTAATATTGCCAATTTAAGTTAAGGAAAACTTAATCATAGAAGTTTAGCAAAATCTATATTGTTTACCTGAAATTTTGTTCGAAGTCAAGCTAACTACTCCGTAATTTTTTGTCACTGGATGGTGCCACAATCTGAGGGTAGGACTAACGTCCGATGAAAATCAATGCAAGCTTTCCAGCCAAAAATGATTATCTGTGGATCTCTATGGATGCAGTCCCGGTCTGGCATCATTTTAATGTTCTCGCATTTTTATTTCCTATTTTATCGTATTTTCAGCTTGAAATCTTCGAGTTCTTCAAATTAAACAGCAATTAAATTTATAAATACTGATTGTTTTAATTTTTTAAGCCGCGTAAGAGTGAAATAATTTTAATCTGATAAGCAATTTTCTAATAGCTTATGTTAACGATAATGCTGCCATCTAGTGGTATCGATAGTAATTTTTATTGCATTTGGTGAAGTTATCCTTGCTCTCTATTGAAAAAAAAAATTATTACAAATATGAAAAAGAACTCCAACTTTCACAAAAGTGTTATTGATGTCCCCCCCACAAAAAAAAAATACTCGTGGACTCATAAATGCAAGCACCTCGCCACTTAGGGGGATCTTCTCCTGTCGCGTTTCTACGCTTGCCCGTGTGCTCATGGAGCGAAAAGGTAGTAATGGCTGAAAATTGTAGCGACGAAACTCCTACCAGCCTTTGTCAGTATTTCCTCATTTTTCATTTTCCAAGCTTGATTAAACAATTCCGTGCTGAAAAGGGCATAGTTGCCCCTTCTTTAAAGCTCCTTGCGCCCCCCCCCCTCCACTAAATCTATGCAGGCCTGGACTCATCAACGTCGAGTTCTAAAAACTATTGGGGGAGGGTGACACATTTTATGTACATTTATACATTACAGTATATGTAAAATCGCAATTTATTTCAGATTATTGCTCTCTCTCTCTCTCTTTACATGTATTTACAATACGTACAACTTATTTACAAAACACATTTACCATATCCTTTTTGTCAACAAACATACGGGCATGCGCAGAAGGATTGCTCTGTCACTCATTATTGGACGCCTTGGAGCGCGTTGGGCCACGTACGCCTGCCCGCCAGTGTCTAGTCTTTATTTTCGATCGACAATCCCCCTCAATGCCCCCTCCCCCCCAGTGTCACGTCTCGGTCCACTGGTCGTCATATCATATGACAAAAGCCAGTCTGGGAATACAGCGCCGCCACATTCGGCGGCCACCTTTCCCATGACCCTCCTTGCATAATTCACTCACTCACTAGTCTTTATTTGTAGCTTAGGTGGCGCTATCTGGTGAACTGTAGAGGATATAAGATTTAATAGCAAAAAAATCCTATTCCAAATTACGTAAATGTAAATCCAATGTAAATCAGAATTTTACATTTTAAATAACAACGAAAAATATTTTACAGAAATTTAAGCGGTGTTAGCCAAAATATAAAAACATACCGCTATAAATAGAAAGTCGCAGCTAAACGTTTTTAACATGGGGAGAGCCCTCCTGAAGTTACATTGGGCTTAAAATTCATTAATGTTTTGCTGAATTTTATTAATAGTTTTAACAACAATAATAATTATTCAAGTAAAGTAGTATATTAATAATTAATGAATGAATTTCTTAACAAAAATTGCACATTGAAAACTAGGTACACTAACATCGTCGATTGCCCCTTTCTTTGGTAGGTGAAGACTCAAACCTCTGTAAAAAACATGATGCACACAAGATCTATCGCGGAAATTTGTTTTGAAAACATTTTTAAAATTAATAAACATTTTTTATCGTCGGGTACAATTAAATACAAAACGAAAATTTAAAAGCAAAATTTTGCAATAATTTATTTTGAGAAAGAATATTTTCCAGCCCCATGGTTCTAGTCTGTCTACGGCCCTGCTTTGTTCTTCTAACACCCTTTTATTAATTGATATAATGCGTATGTACTATTAAAATAATTATAAAATAATGTATTTGCAGTGGAGCATTGGAAATCTGAAATACAGGCACGCGCCAACGGGGGGGGGGGGACAGGGTTTTTTTCGCCCCAAATCTTGGAGGAGGAGAAGAAGGAGGGGCGAAAGGCATATTTCGCCGCCCCACCAGTGGTGCCAGATTGGGCTACAAGTAGCGCACTGGGCGATGTTTTAAGTGCTCTCGCTACAAAAATTTCGAATTGGGCGACACGCTACTTATTGGGATATTTTTAATTATATTCAGGCTATAAATTTAAAAAATGCACTACTTTTTTATTTTCGCATATAAAATCACAAAATATTATTAGTATTGCATAATACAATAAAAATTTTGTTTGTTGAACATTTCTATTCGCAGTGAACGATAGTTTCACTAAAACTTAACATGTTCGATACTCGTTCAATTCATAAAAGATCTATGTGGTTCAATTATTGTTTTGGTACTTTTAATCACAGAGATCTTATATGTACTAGAGTGGACGTCACATGACTTCGAAACTCGTTTAACATTGCAGTTCTGTGCAAACCTTCGAGCATATATACGCTATATATATGCTCGAAGATGCAAAACGTGGATCCACATTTGTAAGGTTAATTTTTCTATTTTCCTGTGTTACAGTACGTAATTATAATCAAGCGCGGGTAAAGGGAGAGATCACAGGGGGGTCACCCCCAAAAATATATTTTTTCACTGTAAAAAATTCCAACTTTCATGATAAATGAAGGGTGTTATTCCAAGACCATGGCAAATTCTGTCCTTGACCCCCCAAATGAAAGTCTGTATCCGCTCTTGATTATAATTTCACGTTCTTGTTCAAATTTATATTATACGCTTCAGGATACCGTGGAAATCGTTAACTTGGCAGTACTTTCCACAGTTAAACTAATGATTTTAGTTTAACTTGCATTCCATTCAATTTTCGTTATATTCTTCATTCAGCAATACAAATAATATACAAAGGATTATGTTGGCCTGCTTATATAATTGATAATATGTTAAAAATTCGAAAACGCTCAATGAGCGAAAGAAACAACCACAACTTCTGAACGTCTAGGTGAGAGATCATGCAGTATAGCCCAGATGCTCTTGCGCCATAAAAAAGCCAAACAAACAAACAAACCAGGTGAGAACTAGAACTTCTAGGTAGGGGAGAGGCGCTGAGAAATATTATTACTTTCTTCTCAAGGCTGTCAAAAATCTTAGTGAATGTACAAGATACTAAAATGCTACAAAAATAATTGATACTGCTTGACAATTAGTAATGAGCTAAAAAGTACCTTATTTTAAAATGTAACTGTAAAACTTTTGAAAGTAAATGCGTAGCAGATTCGGGCAAATCAAATTTTTAAACGGCTAGGGAGGGGGGTCAAGCCTCCCTGCCCTTTATATAGGCGCCCGTTAGTGGCCGTTTCAAATATGCCAAATGGTAGGGTTAAAAAAAATCTCCAGACATGTCAGGGGCGTATCGGAATCGGCCCGAAACCCCGCCCTTTTTCTAAGCTGCTATTGGAAATACAATTACCATATTCGGTATTCAGTGGGTGTATGTGAGGGTACTTGAAATGTCGCATGTCAGGGTGGTATCGGAGGGTACCGAGACCCATCTATTTTCTAGGCTGCTATTGGAGCTGCTGCTACTACTATTAGTTGCAAAATAATTCATTTTGTGTTTGGGCTACAAATAGTTCAAATCCGCTACTTTTGGAGCACAGTTTGCTACTTTTTAATGTTCGGATCTAGCACTACGCCCCGCACCGCTAAGGAAGTGTTCAAGTATTACGTAAGCAATATTTTGGCCATTTCAACCCCCACCCTCCGGGTAAGCAAAAATTAACATTGGCTAACATAGGAAAATAAGGCCAACGGCACCCCCCCCCACACACACACGTCCACCAAGGTGTTTACGTAATACTGGAAACTTCCTAACGAAGAATATTAAAATTTTAACTTCAAAAATAACATTGTAAACATTGCCAGTTGTCACTAATCAATGGCGTGCGGTGACATTTTCCTTTAGGCAAGCAATAAATTTATTTTTGGGATATGTAAACAAGAAAATAAATTTTATTTTTATAGCACGTTACAGTTAGTCCTATTTATATACAAAAATTCCAATCTTCTCTTTTTTTGGCAAATATATCACTAACATGTTCGTAAAAGTTGGAGTTCTTTTTCATATTTGTAATAAGTTTTTTTTTTTCAATATATGACAATGATAACTTTGACAAATGCAATAAAAATTCGTATCGATACTACTGTATGGCGGCATTATTGTTAATATAAGCCATTAGAAAATAGCTTATCAGATGAAAATTATTTGACGCTTACTCAGCTTAAAAAATGAAAATAATCAGTATTTATAAATTTAATTGATGTTTAATTTGACGAACTCACAGATTTCATGCTGAAAATATAAAATAGGAAATAAAAATAGGATAACATTAAAACGATGCCGGGCCCGGAGCCGCGCCCATTGAGATCCACAGTGGTTGGAAAGCCGAAATTATGATCCGACTATGATATTTATGATCCGACGTGATTCCTACCCTCAGATAATGGCACCATCCAGTGATAAAAAATGTCGGAGTAGCTAGTTTGATCTCGGACAAAATTTCAGGTACACAATATAGATTTTGCTGAAATTTTATAATTAAGTTTTCCTTAATTTAAATTGGCAATGGAAATGTGTTTCAAATTGATATTAGGCAAGCAATGCTTACATTGCTTCTATGGACCGCAATGCCACTGTCATTAATATAGCAAAGCTGAAACAAATTTAAACTTTAATTTAATTTCCTGTCGATAGATGTCGGCACCATACCTTCAATAATACTATTTTGCCAGTGCCCCTGGCGTATCTATTATTAAAAAAAATTAGCCTCTCTACCTGTACATTTTCTTTCACTCTTTGTGAAAATATAGACCTTAAAGCGTGAAGCTTTGCGAAATCATTAAAATTTATAAATCGTTCAAATGGTTGTTATTTTGTGACTCATTTTATTTAAATATTTAATTAACTAATTCGGTTATGAAATTAACATTTTATAAGCTGTTGGGAATTTCTGGAAACAGATGACGCCACGAGTTCGAGGTCATAAAACATCTCTAATCCTCCCTTCCCCCATTCCAAAACGTCGGCATATCCCTGCTGAAATAAGAGATGCTGTAAATAAACTGCAGTCAAAAATCTCGATTGATAAAAATCGGTGTACCCTTCTTATTATTATTCATTTACAATTTCTTACTTTTTCGTTTCGATATTTCTTACGTATTTTGTATTTTTCACTTATGTTTCACTTTATAAAATTGTAAAGGCTGGGAATTTCACTTCACGGTCGAAATAAAAAAAGGAAAGAGAATTTTAGAAACGAAAAAAAATATAGGATATTATATTCTATGACGCACAAATAAAAATTACTTGAAAACAAAGTAAATTCTTTGAAAATACTGTTTATTTAATTTATCCAATCTCACCCATGACATAGTATGGTATATTTATAAATGTTATTCATTCGCTTGCTGCTGACTGTTAAAGAATTTATCTCTTTGGTGAAAAGAAAAAAGAAACGCGCATTTTATTTATTTAATTTTTCAAATGAGTTGGCCATGAGGCATACGGCTATGACGTGCTAAGCGTTCATTCCTGTCATGCGTGGTTTGGCTTGTCCACGTTTATTACCTCATTTTTTTCCCGCTACGAATGCAATATCCCATTCAGCCTCGACCTTTTTACTTAAGTAATACTGTGATGTGAAGTATTTGCTTCGAAGGAGGTTTGTATTCTTTTTGAATTTAAGTTATTTTTAAAAACTGAAATATTTTTAAAAACTAAATATACGAATTTAGTACATAGTATGTATGCGTGCGACATTTCAGTTACGTTTGGTTTTCGCTAAATTGTGAGGAAATGGAAACTTCGATTCCAGTTGTGAGTTTTACCTTGCATATATATTTGTGTACTTAAATTGAAAAAAAATCTGTGGGTGGATTGGGGGGAATTGAGATCACAGAAGTTAATCAAGTACACAATGAAAACTTTTTAAAAGTATAATTTATTTTCTTGAAATAATGAGAATGAAGTTGAAAGTGAAACAACATACGATTTTAGTGCGATCTCAGCTCTTTCAAACCTACTGGGCTCAAATTTTGTAGATTTCTTCATATTTTCATAAAAACAGTTATACAAAATGAAAACGTTTTGTTTAGGACCACTTAGACTACATTCATATGCATAGAGTTGTATAATTCCAAGCTCCCCCTCCCAGCTCAATGAACATGAAAACTATGTTGGTAACTATGGCAACTTATTGTTTGTATGCAATTGTATTAACTCTATTAACCAAAGCCGGATTATCCATAACTATCCACGGCAATCAGCATGCTTAAAAAATAATACTTGTGTTTTTAGAACATTTCGCTTCCAAATTAAATTTTTACTTCTGAAGTCTGAAAGTGCAGTATGTATCCTTTTATGACATAAAAGTATGTATCCTTTTATGACATAAAAGTATGTATCCTTTTATGTCATTCTTGATACACTTGACCAGGAGATATAAAAAAAATAAAGAGCAATCCAATGAATGCAGCATGTTGGCAAACATGTTTGGATTCCTTTATCGCTTACACGAAATACTAAATAGTGAAATAAGTAAGGAAGAATTCGGTACTTCCTTATTATAGTGCGCCCCCCCTCTCAACTTTATTTGGCAACTTTAAGATTGCGCCAAGATCGCCAAGTTGCAGCATAATATTGATTCAGGCTGCGCACATTGAATGTGATCTGGCTGGGGGGTCTGGGGTCTCCCCCCAGTTCGGTTCCTGTGATTCAGGTAAGTGTACTAATTGCGTGAAAAATGCTAATTGTATGAAAAATATTTAATTAGTTACTGTACAATATACTCGCATAGATTTTACTGCTATTTTGGTGATTTATCTCGGTTGCTTGCCGATTGAATCTTGAGGGGGGCCGTTATAATAAGGAAGTACCAAGAATTCTTAGATTTTTGCTTGAATGATGTAGAACTGACTTTAATTCAAAGATGTTTACACAACTGAAAAACATTGAAAAGTTTCCGAGAAATCGCCAGCAGAAATGCTGAAGTGGTTGAAAGAATGCATGATTGATTAAATTTTTCCGAACTTTACTATTGTTATGTGCATTTACTTAACAATACCAGTCATAAATGCTGAAATGGAAAAAGCCTTTTCTAGGTTAGAAAGGATAAAAAAAAAAATGTGAATTAAGAGCCAGGATGATGTGATATAGGCTAAATGAACTTTCGTTGTTATCTATTGAATTGGATCTTACTGCAAAAGTAAAAACAGGGTGTCTGCAGATCTTGAAAACAAGGAAAAATCGGGGAAGTTTTTTCTGACTAGAAAAGCCATGGAAATTTGAAATACTGATGCCAAAGTCAGGGAAATTTTAAATTCATTGTTATAATAAATAACTTATTAAAATAATTTTCCTGAACTGTGCTTTTCATACCACATTACCTACTGAAAAATTTGAAAAACTTGTACTTTTGACTAAACTTCTTCCAAAAGTTACCATTTTGCACCAAAACTAATATAATTTATATAAAATTATTAAGCCCATATATTTTCCAGACGAAAATGTTTGCCAAATATGTAACTAAAACTTGAAAAAAAAAAGTGTTTTTAGCTAAATTATTTAATTTGTAAGGAATTTTGGTCTTATAGTCATAGACACCTTTAACGGAATAGAAGATGAAGTTTCAGCTTTGGGATTATATAGTTAAACTCTTTTAAAATGGACTTGAAAAGGGTGGAATGGAAATGTTGCTGTAAATATTTAATTAGTGAAAGTTTTTAATGTAAAGAAATACACTTTTTAATACAGCTTTTGAATTTGTAAATTCACTGTAATTGAGTTATAAATGGCTTTGGGTGTATGTATGTTTATTGGAGATTTTATGGTCTTATGAAACTTATTTTGATTGCGAAAATTTTAATGCGTTGTGTGTTATTTACTGTAATTAGCAACTGGAAATCGATTAAGATTTGATCTGTAAACCTTGAAAAGTCAGGGAATTATTAAACATAATTTGGGTAGACCACTGTAAAAACTAATTCAGCAGACATTATTACAAAGTTTGCTGCAACCAAAGTGCACGAAGTGTGAGCTTGCATGTGCTTTATGCACTTCGTTTACAGCAAATTTTTATTGGTAAATTACTACACTACTGAACATTGAAGAAACCTAAACTTGAAATTGACGATTAAACTTGAAACGTGATATGAAAGATTTTTTTAAACAGTAATGTTCATATGTATTTTTTCTTGCCGTAGATAAGCTTATTGCAACTTGTTTTAAATATCACTGTACTGTATTAATTTTTCTTTGGTATTCCCGTTAAAACCATATTGACGTTTGATAATCCGGTAAAATCGCTAATCCGGCATGGCCGTGGTCCCAAACATCCCGGATTAAAGAGCTCCTATTGTATATGGTTTACTTCATTTTAAGGCATTTTTGTTCGTTTAATCTTTATCATAAAATACCTCGTCATCAATGTAATCGATTACCTCAAAAAGTTGTTGATTGTGAACTCTTCACTCTGTATTATTAAAGAGATGAGAGTTCTCAAAAATTTTCAGATTTCATGTACTGGAAAATTTATTTCATCATGAACACCACAGTTAAAGACTCCTTTTAATCCCTCTTTTTTTTTTTTTAAATACTATTTTGAATCTCCTACAGTTTGTTTAAAAAATCTTGCTACTTTTTCCTGGGTATCTGCAAAAAAATTTCTTTACTAAAAACGAGTAAAAACTGTATCGTTGTTAATCATTATACTGAACAAAATCCACATTTTCCTTGCTAAATTTAGCCTTCTAGTGACGGGTTGGTTTAAGTCAGTCTTACTGCATTGTGATTTGTACTTTAGATATGACTTTTTCTTTAATTGGTTGAGTTTAAATAGAACAGCTAGAGACTAGAATCTTTAAGCTTAGTTAAGCAGACATATTTTCCATATGAACTTGTTTCGGCAATAAGAACTTGTTAATTGTTTTTGCACTGAAAATTTTATTTTTCTACTCAGCAAGTTATTAGGCCTTGTGGCAGTAACGTATTCACATTCCAACTGTGCCAAAGAAAAGAACACTTAACCATTTACCTTCTCACTGTAGTCTAGGCAGGTATGTGCCAACAGGGGTGGCAGGTATTTTCCCCCCTAGTCTCTGAGGAGGAGGAGGGACGAAAGGCATATTTTGCCCCTCCCCCCATACTATTGAGGAATACTATTAAAATTTTAATTTCAAAAATATCATTAAACATTTCCACTAATGTAGCAAAGCTGAAAGAAACTTAGATTCTAATTTCATTTTCTGTCAATAAATGTCAGCACCATATCGTCAATAATACTGCTTTAACAGTGCCCCCTGGCATATCTATCAAAAAAACAAAACAAAAAAAAAAATAGGGTACTTCCTTATTATAGCCTCCTATGAGATCATTTGGTGACTTTAGGATTACGCCAAAATCACCAAGATATGCCTATGACATCATCGTCAAGCTCTATGTGAGTATATTGTGTAATAACTAATTATTCTTCACACAATTAGTACAATTAGAACGAATCACAATGCGACTCGTCCCCGTTCAGATCACATTCGATGTGCACTGCCTGAATCAGTAAAAAACTAAATCAATATTATTGCAATTAGTATTTTTCACACAATCAGCACACTTACCTGAATCACGGGAACTGAACTGGGGGAGAGACCCCCCCTGCTCATCGCTTTGCGACTCCTGCCCGTTCAGATCACATTTGATATGCACTGCCTTAATCAGTAAAAGACTGAATCAATATGTTATAGCCATTTTTGCATGCTTATTTCATAAGTAAAAGGCTTCTTTCTTGAAAAAATATGGCATCCACCTCTTTATTTGGTAAATTAAAGGTTGTTAATCGCATATTCATTAAAAAAAAAAAGGATTATTCTAAAATAAACAATGGGAATTCGAAAACCGCAGACAAATTTCACACCATGTAAACAACTGAAGACGCCCGATTTTAGCGAGATTTCACCAGTATCTTGGCGATAAATATTGGCAATCTCGGGGGTCACTTCAATAAAGAAGTACCAAAATTAGCATCTCTTTACCTGTTCATTTTCTTTCAGTCTTTGTGGAACTATCGATCTTAAAGTGTGGTGCTCTGCGAAATCAATAAAATTGTAAATCATTCAGAGGTGGCTGTTTCTTGCTTCATTTTAACTATTTAATTAACTAATTAACAATTTATCTAATTAATATTTTGTAATAACTGTTGGGAATTTGTTGCACTAGATGGGTTCACCGTTTTGTCGTTGTAAAAGATCTCTTACCCCGCCCCCCTTCTGCAAAACGTTCTTACGTCTCTGAGTCTAGGGGTTGGTTCCCTAGGCTTTAAGAGATTTTGATTCTTTGGAAAACTGATGATTCTGGCATGGCATGGTCCCTTCGCTGTAAAAACTCCAACAAATAGGCCGGTAAAGCTTAAAATTCAAATATTTAGTTAGTGGCTACTAGCCCTTTATATTACGGTCCACTTCATTTAAGTTAGTAGCCACTTTTGCGGGGCCACAGAATCCTATATAATTTGACTGTATGTTAAATAAACATGACTTTATAAGTAAAAAATACCTTTGACTGGTCTTGCATTATTCATATCGATGTTAAGGTATTATTACCCTCCGCAGGGATAACACAATTGCCAAATATGGTCAACACAAGAAAGCCTCCGGGGCGAGAATTTTGTGAGTTTTCGTGGGGGAATTTATTATACTATAATTTTTGCCACCCACGTATTAATTACAGCTCAAACTAGAGCTTATGTAATTTTGGAGAAAAAGAGACGCTTTCCCCATCCTGGATTCGAACCAGGGTCCCTCCGTTTAGCCCGGAGTGTCTTGGACCGCTAGACGAATGAGGACAGGAAACAACGCTCTCTTTCTCCGTATGTAAAGGTGTTAAGGTATTATTACCCTCCGCAGGGATAACACAATTGCAATTTGTTTCCTGTCCTCATTCGTCTAGCGGTCCAAGACACTCCGGGCTAAACGGAGGGACCCTGGTTCGAATCCAGGATGGGGAAAGCGTCTCTTTTTCTCCAAAACAAATAAGCTCTAGTTTGAGCTAATTAATACGTGGGTGGCAAAAATTATAGTATAATTATTCATATCCCTAAATGTTTTGTTCTAATTATTATCTTCATTCTATTAATATAATGAAAGATAAATCACAGGAAAATATATACTTATCTAAAAATAATAGCTAGTTAAAATCACCTCTTTACGCATACCTGAAAATTACACTAATTTTGAAAAATTCGTATAATACATATATAAATGCTGCAAGATTAAGAGAATGAAGATACATTTTATTTTTCACACTTTTAATTAGTGATTAAAATTTGGTTGTCTGCTTTTCACTGAAAATGATCACAAATTAATTGCAAGTACGGAATCAAAGTGTTCAGTTGAAACTTTTGCATGTTTCACTATTAATCTGTATGCTGCAGGATTGTATTGTGAAACGTTAAAGTGGCGAGTAGAATGTCAACAGAAAGCATATTTTTAATCGCTATTCTTCGATTTTTAGTCACCCTGTGGCCAGCAGCAACCATGAATTTTAACCGTTACTTCCATACAATTGTTTTTCTTCTTCAGTGTGCATTTACCTTAGAATCCAGATAATAATTGTATCCCAATGACTCGATGGTTACAGCGTTTGCCTTTGAGCATTAAGATGAGCTTAAAGGCTAGTAAATTTAGTTATATACAGTGAAACCTGTCTAAGGCAGAAACTCACGGGACCGGAAAAAATTCCGTAGTATGCAGGTTTCCGTCTTATGGAGGTTACATGCAAAATAAATACATACATAGTTAAATTCAGTGGTAAGAGATGACTGCATGTGCTATTTTTTTCTTTGTCTCATCTTGCGAACTTTAAGATTATATTTATTTTCCTTTTGATAAAAATATTTATTTTATCACTGCATTTTATTTTTATTAATTTTAATTTTTGCACTATTTTGTGGTTTTAGTACTTACGATCAATATGATGCAAAATTTCATGCAAACTATACATGCCTATTATATACAAAGAGTCTATTATGTAAGCTTAAATTGTAACGATAAATTACCTCCCTTGTAAAGATGATGATTCCCTTGTATAAAGATACTCTTCCTTGCGGTGGGTTTATCCATGAATTGATAAAGTGGATATGAGTGACTTTTCGTTCTGGTTAATAATGAACGTTTTTATCAAAGAAGTGGGTGGCACTGGTATACGCAAGGGGGGGGTGGTCGCGATTATGGTTGTAACCCCCCTTGCGATGAAATTGTGTATAGTATACATGTAAATACAATGGAGTTGTAGCTCTGTAACCCCCCATTGTAAGCCTGTAACCCTCTCCTTATGAACTTTCTGGGTATGCTATGGTGGGTGGGTGGTGTGCAAAATGGTGGTCGGACAAGCATAGGCAAAATGTTCATAAAAGGGGTTATAGGCTTAATGGGAGGGGTTACAGAGCTACAACTCATATATTCCTATGTTAAATATACAAAATTTCATTACGATGGGGGTTACAACCCCCAAAATCGTCCCCTGGCTACGCCTATGCGGACAAGGGCATTCTATATCTGTAAAATGTCTTTTGTTTGTCATCCCCCACTTTGCTATTTGCATTGTATTACAACCCTCTTTCCTTTTTCTGCTGAGAAAATTTTTTTCCTACTAACGATTTTCCGCTTTATGAAGGCTTTTCTCTTTGACGGGACTAAATAGTGCTTTCCGTTTCCGCGTTAGACAGTTTCCGTAGCTAATGTTAACTACCATTGACTTTTGAAGGGACCGCAAAAAAATTCCGTGTTGAGCAAGTTTCCACCTTATGCAGGTTCCGCTTTAGACAGTTTTCACTGTATTATTGTTCAGTGCATGGGCATATGTGGAAAGGGGATGTTGTTGGAGTTCGTACCCCCCAATTAGGTATAAATATATGTATATATATATGTTAAATTTTTTGTATGTATGAAACTGTATTTATTTGTTGGGTAACCTATTAACTCCCCCCCTAACTTAGCAATCCCCTTTTACTAACTTTCTTTATATGTTTGTTTAGTGGTCCTATGGAATCTTCACCTTTTTTTTTTTTTCGTGGCCTGCATGTGACTTTAGCAATATTTTTTTTTAACTCTATTGCTCTGTGATGGCCCCATGGTAATGTGTTTGGTTACCCCATGGGGAGAAATTTGGAAGAGTTGCAATAATATAGTGGTTAAACTCTGGGTATTTGTGTGTGTATGTACATATAAAATGTAAAGGTTTTCATAGGCTGCTCTACTAATGTACTGCTGTAAGGCGAGGTTTTGTTTCGAGTGGCTGTCTCAAGTATGTGTGTTTTCTACCATATGCACCATCTCACCTTGATTGGCACAGAATGACCATTGCTGTCCTTGCACCATAAAACTACAACCAACCAGCCAACTAAGTATGAGCGTTGGTTGCTTGGTCCTAAAATATAGAGGGACAGACCTCACTGGATAGGTAAAGACAGGGGCGGACGGGGTCCTCTCAAACAACGTGTACCTAGGATTATCGGAGGACTCGAATGATATAGCTGATGGGGGCACAAATCCTATCGCACATGAGGGTGCATCGCTCCAGGGGCCAATTGGCCAGTGGCCTAGTCCGCCCCTGGGTAAAGAGCCTGAATTATTTGTATTGAAAACCAGAAATTATTCAAAAATTTGTTTAGCCGAATTTTTCATTTTGTCAGTCTATCCTTTCGATTTTTTGTAATTTAAATGTATTCTTAAAATATAATTCCAAATTTTAAGCTGATAGAATGGTTCTAGCTTTATTATTGGGTGACTGAGCTCCATGCTTCTGGTTGGCCCTTTATTACATCACATTTTAATATACAGTAAAACCGCCCTACGGTCGACCACTGTCAGTTCCGTAAAAAAGTGCTTGCTTAGAGAGGTGGTCTCTGAATGAAGGTAAATTTAGCATATAGTTTAGTATATAGTAGCAATAGGTTTGTGGGGAGGGAGGAAATCCGTTTCCAGAAAAGATGGTCATTAAGAGAGGTTTTACTGAAGTTCCTCAAGCTTTTTATAAAAAGTATGGGGAGTAGCTAATAAAACAAATAAATTTTGTTTTTTAAAGGCTAATTGCCGCCCTCCGAATTGTGGCGCTCGGGGCGACTTCTCCCCCCCCCCCAAGTTACGCTACTGTGTATACATATAGCCTACATATTTTTCACCTCCTTTGTTTATAGATATATATATATCTATAAAAATAAATCACATAGAGATTAAATGGTGTGACGAGATAAACGCTGATTCGTAGATGGTGTGAGATCCTGAAGTAATGCCAGATTGCAAAAAGATTAGATGTGGTGTAGAGGGACGAGAAAGAGCGCGTGTCTTTATAACCAGGCGTGGCTTTGTTTCTCCTTTCCCCTCCAACCTACTATGGATCAGGTCCATTATCATCCCCCTTGAATCAAAAAGAGGAGGATCATCAGAGAGCCAGTTTATTTTTTTTTTCACTCATTTCTTTCCTCTGGGAAGATTTTAATTTTTGTAATTGGTGGATAGGAAGTGGCGCGTTGTTTGTCCTTGGAGGATGTCTCAAACCGTCGATTGGCACACTTTTCATTGCCTGGAATCGATGAACTTGAACAGCCTTGAATTGGATATATTGGCCAGTTTTGGAGTTAAATGTCATGGTTTCAGATGTCAGGGTTAAGCGTTGGTTTCTTGTAATCGACAGTTCAGTTTAGAAACGTGTTTACCCTAAGCAGCGGCGCACCCAGAATTTTTTTTCGGAGGAGGGTGTTTCATCCATCAGTTAAAAGGGGTAAATCACTTTTACGAAAAAAACGAACTTTATATATAATAAAACGATGGTTTTTTTTTGCAATATCAGATTTGGAGGGGTTTAACCCCCACCCCTCCCTTGAGTGTGACAATGACCCTATGTCAGTGGTTTCCAACCTGGGGGTCACCACAACTATTTTTAGTTGCAATTATTTTTATAAGGAATTTTATACCAAATGTTTCCAACGCTTTTATATTTCAACATGGCTACACACATTGCAATATTCTACTAATGGTTGTTAACTTTATATCTATAATATAAATTAGTATATATATACAGTCGAACCTCGTTAAGACGAACACCAAGGGGAACAGAAAATCTGTTTTCATTAACAGTAATTCGTCTTATCCGGAAAGGGTAGTATGCTATACAATCTGACGGAACTTCAGAAAACGGTTCGTATTAAAAGTAATTCGTCTTAACGAGGATCGACTATATGTATATAATTAATATAATTTTATATCTAATGTGTTTTCTTTACTTTGTTAAAAATGCTTTTATTATACAAATGTGTCGGCGGCGGACAGAGGGGTCGCAGATCTTTTGGTTACTATAAAGGGGGTCGCGGATTACTTGGCTACTATAAAAGTGGGTCGCGGCTTGAAAAAGGTTGGGAACCACTGCGATATTTCATCCTAGACGTGACTTACAATTCTCCCACATTAGTTTTACCGTTCTTCGACTGTCACTATAAGCTATCGATCCCGTGTAAAGAGGACCCTTCGAGTAGCTTTGTACTCTAAAAATAAACACGATAAATTTGTGTTTTAGTTCCTTGAAGGGTTCCCGATACACCTGAAATTATCAGGGAATTTAAAACCATCTCTAAAAGTCCGGGAAAAACAAGATTTTTTCATCAAGTCAGGGAAAATCTTCGTGACTTCCTGTTCTGAGTAGCTAAACTTGCGCGAACGTAAAACTATTTTCGCAGAAATTGAAGTTCATTTCAAAGTTCCTTTACGATTAGTCATGGCAAAAAAATCTGGAAAAATTAGGGAATTTTATTCACTAATGTGACCGGGAAGCACGTCTTGTGTTTTTATCGTTAATAAAATAAACTGCTATTAATTTTGTACTGTTGTGCGGTCCCCCCTCATATATAAAGCGTCGTCATTTATTCACCGATAGATGGAGCTCGCTCCATGTGTATCTGTTCCCTGTAAGGGCCACTATGTGTATAAAACGGAATTGAACCCGGCGTTGTGCAATTGTAATGCCTTTGCCTAGCTTGTCGTTAGTGCGGGTTCCACTCCTAATGGCGCAAGGAAGGAAGAAATAAAAAAAAGTGACTGTTCACAATAGTCTGAGGATTGGTTCCGTAGGCCTTGAGGTTTAGATTCTTCAGAAGCCTGTAGGTTCCGACGCGGCGTGATCTTTGCTGTCCTTGTTTCTTGCAACCCAAAACGAACATACAAGGGTTGCCAATATTTTATGGAATCAAGAATCAGATCTTAATGAGATGGCGTGTTGAACTGGGGG
>QLNU02001560.1:55672-69901 GCA_006491805.2 Dysdera silvatica | reverse complement strand
ACTTCATTTTCAAAGGCAAATGTATTTCAGTCCCAGCTGCTCTTCAATGCAAACAATTCTTGGCTAAGTGTGTTTGTAATAGTAAATACCTAGAACTAGAAACCTTAGCCCTGCATTAACTGCTTGCAATGCTTAACTGAACATGTGTGTTTGAAGCAGCATTATTGAAGATGAACTTCATAAACCTTCAGCTCCTCACTCACACACTCATACACACCTTCATGGTTGAACCCCTTGAGTGTCGTTTATTTTTTAAGAAAACCATTCAAGAAGTAACTATGTTTTTATTCAAGAAATTAAAATGTTAAGTTTGTAAATGAGATATAAGACGACAAATAAATCAATGCTTTCACACTATTCATTACGTAGCTTCTAGAATGTTTTAGCCCAGCAATATCACAGGGACGATAAATATGGATCGATACTGCAGCCTGTTATATTGACAGGAGCGACACATAAGGGGTTAATAATAAGAATCAGTTGCATTATATTTCAAATAGGTCAGTCTAACTAAAAAAGTGTTATTTCGCATATTGCTTTTCTCACATAAGCATAAATATATTGTAAAATTTATCATGCTTGGTTTCTATATATAATCCAATTTTTACTATTGCTTGTAAATTGCCAAAGCAGAATAAAAAAGTTTTAATCTTGCGTTTTATTTACAAGGGATGCATTATGTCGTTTTTGTTAGTGAATAAGTAAACTTAACTGAAAAGAAAATCAAGTCATTGTAAAGTTTTTTGGCCCATAGATGTCTGGACAGTTTTAAAAATGGCCCTTTATTAAAAGTAATTGGTAACCCAATGTTTAAGGAATTACCTTTAAATTTTTTCTAATTTTAGTTTTAAAAAGTATAAACTTACCTAACTATATAGTGCAGAGTTTGATTCCCTGGACCTGTATTTAATGGGACCCTGGGGCTCTGACTACCCCCTGGGGAGGGGTACTATAAACAATTTAAAAAACATCGCTTAAAATTTCAAAATGTGTACATTTCTTCCCTCCCCATAGTGATCCCTTGAGTGAACTAGACGTAACTGTTAACCTGCAATGATATAAAAGAATCGCCTACCCTTTTAAACTGATTTATTACTTATTTGTATGTTTATGTTCAAGCGATGATGTGTAATAAGTAGCTCTTGAGATTCTCTTTAAATAATATTCATAGAGGAGGGTTTCGTGGCTAGGCATGTGTTAAGAACAGGGTTCTGTGGAATACAGTGGCGGCCCTTGGCGAGATTTAAGGGAAGTTGGCATGAGGCTAATTCAACAAAACACATTAATTTACGGTCTGTATTCACCAAGAAAGTGGTTTTTACCCCATTCGGTAAATATGAAAGAAATTTGCAATAACCTTGGATTTTGGTGTATTGGCGTCACACAACTTCCCTTAAATCTCGCTGCTGGTAGAATACAAAGTTTGAGAACCACTGCCGTATGTATATACGCATGGAACGGATTTCTTGGAAAACTGTGTCCTAATGCAGCACAACGTTAACCACCCTTGTCCTGTAACACAAATAAAACTTACTTTGATTGGTGCAGAAAGACCCTTGCGGCATAAAAGTACAACCAATCCATAAAACTTCATCTGATATTTAAGCTGTTATTTCTCAATTTTCTGCAATATTATAATTAGACAAAAAATTGTTGAGAATTAAATTCAGCGGGACATATAGAAAAATACTAAGTAAAATATTATCTAAGATTGCTGATTTTGATTTGACCTCTTGTCAGAATCTCATATCTTGGTGTGCAATATAGATAAAAAATTATCTCGGTTTGTTCTGATAGGGCCATGTTGATTTGATAGTACACGAACTTTGTTCTGTTATGAACTGTCGAAACTAATCTAAGATAAAAATGTGCATTTTCACAATTTCCTGCGTTGACAGTTTTGTTTGTTTCATTTAATGTAAATGTAATTTTTAATGTTGGAGCAAAGTGCAAGGTCTTTTAAAAACATCTAATTTTTTATGCCATTTAAATCTAAAGTTTAATGTTTTTTATAACTTGATGCAGTGTGTCATTGCAAATTGTGTGCGTTAATAGAAGCTTCTAATTCATATGCCATTTAAATCAAAAGTTTAGAACTTTGTAACGTAACGTATGTTACTACGTTAACAGAAGCATTTTTTCATAAGGGAACTTCAAATATATAGTTTTTTTTAAAAAAAACGTTCATTATTTACATGCAACATGTAATTAGTAATAAGTGAATAATTAGTAATTTGCATGTGGTATGCTAATTAGTATTTTTTGCATGTGGTGCACTAATTAGTATTTCACGTACAGTAGATAGTGGTGTAGGAAATGAAGGGAAAGCCCCCCCCCTCCCCATTGGATATCAAAACACATTTTCTGTAAGGGCACACCACAAGTTTCTTTAAGTGCTCAAATTTGTCAATTCACCCCAGAACTGTATGCTAAATCGTGACATCAAAAATTTACTGGTAAAAAAAGACAAGCTTTTCCATCGAGCTTTCCTTCGAAATTATTTTCTCGTTCACAAACTTAGTGAACTTTTGTCGTTTTCTTTGTATTTTTTGTACAGTATGTATTTTGGTATGTAATTAATTTTGTAAAAGGAAATGTATATTGGTGCACATAAACATTCTACAATCACATCCATTTAAGACAGGACTAGTTTGCCAATTCGGCCTACAGGACTTCTCCTCCTCTTCTCAATGGCAAAAACAGTCACCATTCGAACTTCCACCTTCCTAACTTTAAAATCATTTTTTATTTTTATACACTAATTTTTTTCTCAAAAACTCTGAATTCAATTTTTAATTAATGTTTTGCAGATAGGGTGGATCTTTCCATTGGCCCTCTACTACACAGGCAAGCTTATGTTAGATTGATCTTCTAAGCCACTTGAGCCCCTCATGGGCCCTAATGAGTTATGAATTGCTATGCTATTGATAGTATACTAATTATTATTTAATGTGTATATTAATTAATATTTTGTGTTCATGGCATACTGTGGTAGCACATTCATCTAACATGCTTCATGACTCCTAGGAGTGTTTGAGAAAAAATACTTGCTGACTAACCCCTCACTGTAGTCTGGGGGTCGGTTTCCCAGGCCTTGAAGGCTTCGTATTCCTTGTAAAACTGTAGTTTCCAGTACAGCATAGTCTATTTGCCTCAATTTTCTACGAGTCTGTTGATCTCTCCTCATGATTTGCCCTCGTCTTTTGGTTTGGCTCATACAATTCTCCATGTATTTCTTAATCTACATCTTTTTCTTTGGCAGTTCAAGTGTAATGTTTGTCTACAGATATTTTTTGGGTTCTTCCTTAGTATGTGCTCCAACCAGCTATATTGTCTTTGCTTTATTATTTCTGACACTGTCAAATATTCCATATCTAGGCTGCAATATATTCAATTGCAATATATATATATGCTGCAATAGATTCAAATTATATATACTAAAGTTATTCCCTGACAGAGATTGAAATAATTATATAAGTATAATCTACATCTTTCCATACAAATGTTTAATCATATATAATAACATAAGAAATAATGAACGTAAAACAGAACATTTTATTACCATAACATGCATAAGAAAGAAAGGGTTCTGGTTTCTTCACAGCTTAGACGTGAACTGCTTTTTCAGTTTTTTTTGTTTTTTTAATTTTTTGTTTTTCTTACAAAGGCAACTGTAATATGATCAATATCGCAGTGAGTGATTAGATCAATGGTTCCCAATCCGGGGTGTCCTTGCACCATAACACAACCGAACAACCTAACCTGGGGATCGAGAACAGGTTTCTGTGGGGGGTTGCCATAACTATATTTAGTTGCAATTATTTTTATAAGGAATTTTATACCAAATGTTTCCAACGATTTTATATTTTAACACAGCTACACACATTGCAATATTCTACTATTGGTCGTTAATATTATGTCTATAATATACATTAATATATATATAATTAATATTATATATATATACATTATATATATATAATTAATATAATATACATAAATATATATATATAATTAATATAATATACATTAATATATATATAATCAACATAATATACATAATTAATGTAACATGTGTAATATATACATGTGATTAATATAAATATATAATTTTATATTGTGTTTTCTGTACTCTGTTAAAAATGTTCTATTATGCACATGTGATGGCGATGGACAGAGGGTGGGGGGGTCGCAGATCTTTTGGTTACTATAAAAGTGGGCCGCGACTTGAAAAAGGTTGGGAACCACTAGATTGGATTGTCAATTGATATTATTTCGATCCCACATTAGTTGTCTCTTACCATTGTACTTACAATGTTGTACAGAGATAGTAATTTAGAAAAATTTAGCTAAATATTATTTAACAAGGAAAAAGATTGTGCATGTTTGTCATAGCATGAGCTATCATTTGTGCCTTAGAAGAAAAAATTTTACACAAAAATTGAACACAAGCATTTTATGAGCATATGTAGCTGTAATTAGTTTGTAATATTAATATACAGGGTGCGTCAAAAGTTCGTAAAAAGTTTAAAAAAGCATAAAAAGGAACAAATAATGAAGTAAGGTTTGCATAAAAGCTTCTCTAGGAAAATCAGATTTTTTTAGTAGTGAGAAAAGTTTAGTTCAAAAATCACATGTAAATGTATGTTTGTTTGTTTTGTGGTTTTACGGCTCAAAGACTACAATGGTCATGCTGCGCCGGGACCTACTGTTTTCCGAGGAATCCGAACCTCTTATGGCCTAGGGAACCAAACCCCGGACTACAGTGAGCAGTGCGATCTTTTTATGAGATCTCTGAGTAAGCGTTCTTTGTACACTGTTGGGAGTCGAACCCGGATTAACGGCGTACTAGGCGAACGCGTTACCACACTGCGCCACCGCAGGGCCACATGTAAATGGTGCTGAAAACTCCAAAAGACAATGGACAGGACAACTGTGCATTCCATCGATTTATTATTGCAACAGTTGTTCAATATGACCTCCAAAACTTTGTATAACAGAGCTAAGGTGAACAGCACATGCTATGTGGCCATTTCTCATTTTTAGTTGTTCTGCCATGCAAAATCTTCACAATGCAATGATTTCTAATTCAATGTTCAGGTCGAAGAACTTTACCAACAACGTTCGATCTGGTAACGATAACATTCTCCAGTTACGTGGTACTGTTGGATTCGAATGAACATTGGCCCTGTGGTAGCGTAGTGTGGTCACACATTCGCTTAGTGTTCTAATAACCCGGGTTCGACTCCCAACAGTGAAAAAAAAACTTACTCAGAGATCTCATAAAGATTGCACTGCTCACTGTAGTCTGGGGTTTGGTTCCCTGGGATTTAAGAGGTTTGTATTCCTCGGGAAAATTGTAGGTCCAGAGGTTCAGATTCCTCAGAAAACCGTGGGCCCCAGCCTACCATTGTAGTCTTTAAGCCTTAAAACAACAAACAAAAATTGAATGAACATTCTATCTGCATCCGGGTCTTTCGTTGCAAGCCTGAGTTGTTACTGCATCTTGCATATCAATGCTGTTTGCAGGTGATTTTTAAGATAAATCTTTTTTGCTGTAAAAAACGATGTTTCTAGAAACGCTTTTGTAGAAACCACACTTCTTTATCATTGTTTGTTCTTTTTTATGATTTTTTTGAAGTTTTTACGAACTTTTGGTGTACCTTGTATAATTCATATATTATTAAATTCATTGTAATAAATTATATACGCAATATAATAAAAATAAGTTTTCCTTAGGTAAATGTGAAGTAAAAGAAAAGGAAAAGGACAAAAAAAAAAGAATAAATGGCTGCACACATGAATGGAGACAACGTGTCACAAAATGTAAATGAAAAGCTCCAACTGATAAAAAGAAATTTACAGGCAAGCAATTTTAGTTGCATGTAGCTGTTTATGAAGTTTGCTTTTTTGTTAAGTTGGATGAATATTTCATGTTTTTAATTTCATAGGAAGTCCTTGGAGAAGATAAAATTGAAGAGATCCTTAAATGTCGCGACGATCTTAGAATCTACTGGGGGACTGCTACAACAGGGAAGCCACATGTCGCTTATTTTGTTCCAATGTCCAAAATTGCAGATTTCCTTGAAGCTGAATGCGAGGTAATTTATTGAATGTATATCTTTCAGTTGACCATTTCTATACATCTGTTACTACTACTATACAAGGTGGGGGGAGTTAAGAAGGGTGGCCGCTGAAGGTGTCACTATAATCCCAGACAGGACGCTCAGACAGCATAATCAATTGCTGTAGGTGAGTTTAGGTGGAAGTGGGGGAGAATTTTAAAAAGTCTGTATACATCTGTTGTGCACTGTTCAATATGGAAATTGTCCGCCCAGAAGAGAGTGTGCTACAAACATGCAAATTGTGGTGTGGGTGTGTATCCATGGAGGTATTGTACTGGTGTTAATCTGGAGCTGATGTCACAGGTTCATGAAATAAAGGCTTTGAGAAGCAATAGGGATGGTAGTGTGTTTTGTAGATAGAAGTCATGCAGGTGTTTTGAATTTATTATCAATGCTTCGAAACTGTTTAGCAAAGGCCAAAAAACGCAAGGTACATGTGATAGTCAGGGTTTTCATCTGGATGCTTTTCATAGAAGCGAAATTGTAGTCCTAATCGAAGTGGGATGGTCTACACGTCATATCGCTGCCAAAATGCAACAGGATGTAAGAATTGCCATGTTTTGTTGACACCAGTGAAACAAAAGGTTTTTCTGTGTATTGCAGAAGCAGTACTCCGGCAAATGTCAGCACACATTGACAGGTGGATTGGTAGACATACTTGATCTTTTGCTGCTAAGCACTACAATCAATATTTGACATGCTGTTTCATTGTCCATGGCTGTTGTCATTATGACCTGAACCAAAGGTTACAGGAGGCAAAGCTTCACAATAGGCAACTATTACCATATCATTGACTTCAAAGCATTGCCATGTTCATCTGGCTTGGTGCCAAATCACAAAACGTTGGGTCATGAATGAACCATTGTTGTCTTCAGTGATATGTTTACGTCTAGGTACTAACGGTCAATAGATTCATATCTGGCCACACCTTGGTTAGAGATTTCAGTTTTCACGACAGTCGCATCTCCCATCAAATAGTCATCACAGTGTGGATTGCTATTATGGCAGAAAGTCATTTCGTGTCTGCATCACAAGTGCACTGACAACTGTACAATGTCTTCGAGAGGTACTGCAGCCCAGGTTGCCACTATTCTTGAATGGTTTGTAACATCAGATTTTCCAGCAAGGTAACGTCCACATCATTAGGGTCTCCAAGCTATGTAGCATGATCATCAGATTTTTCCTTAGTTGAAATTCTGTGGGACTACATTGGATGGCATCTTCAATTGAATTGGCCAGCGAAGAATCTTGATAAATTCTGTAAATAAATCGATCATGTTTGGTGTCTCCATTTCTCAGGACTAAATCTGTAGACCGTATGACTCAATATCATGTTATACTGCTTCCTTTATTGCCATTTTCAACAGTGCAAATACTTGTGGAGTCTTCCACATTGTGCTGCATTATTTTATCTTCTGAACACTGTATATGGTTGAAAATAAGATAGCTGTAAGCCTGGTTATATTCTCAATTTCATCCCTATACCTTTACTGCTTTTGAGTGGGGCAATTTCCATGGTGCTTGACGTATTTAAAGTAAAAATAGTTATGGTGGCCGTATGAACGTATTCAGTAAAATATTATTATACAGTAGGACCTCCATATATTGAACTCAAAAGTTCTTTAATTTTTTTGATGTATAGGAACGATTTTTCCATGTGATGAACTGTGTCTACAAATTACGAACTTCATCAAAAGTTTGAATCCTCAGATTCCAAAATGAATGAGATTTTTTATTTATATGTGATATTCATGAGTGATTGGATTTTAGTTCAGTTTGCTTGTTGGCTCAATTGCAACACAATTACAATCTTCCTGTTCCCCGCAATCCTCTTATAGTCTTCTGTAAGTTGGAATCAGGGTTTAAGCTGGCTCAAAACATGCTGTCGCAAAAATGCTAAAATGGGAAAAAAGTTGTAGCAAAATGCTAAAAAATATTAGTTGCTTTCGTTGCTCGAAAAACCCTATCCATGAAATTATTTATATCAACGATGCTTAACAGGTGCTGTTAAGAATTTTGAAGAGGAAACAAAAAGGAACAAGAAAAGATCGCTGAAGTGCAAAACGGATATTCTGGAATCGAGGAATCCTGTTTTCAGAGAATAAACTGTGGTTAAAAATGCCTGTCGCATTTTCGCGATGGGCACTAATTTTTTCTTCGCATTTTCGAGCAACTCGTCGCATTTTGCGAAAAACGAGACTACAGCTTAAACCCTGGGTGGAATAGGCATTGCCCATACAACCTCATCTTGTTTGGCATGAAATGTCCCTTGTTGTTCTTGAGCCATAATAATTTGTTTATGGTTGCGTAGAACTGTTTTCAATTACTTGTCCTTAAGCTATTCTCCTGCCTGTAGGTGACCATTCTTTTCGCTGACCTCCATGCCTACTTGGATAATATGAAAGCTCCTTGGGAATTACTCGAATTGAGAGCTCAGTATTATGAAGTTATTATCAAAGCCATGTTGAAATCCATTAACGTACCACTGGAAAAATTGAAGTTTGTGAAAGGTTCAGATTACCAACTGAGCAAGTGAGTAAAATTATTAGTTTTTGTTGTTTTTTTTTTTAAGTAAGTAATATGGCTCGAAATATTTGTTATTGTAAATACTAAACAATAGAAAGCTACTTAATTAAAATGTATTTCATGAAAACGTAATTTATTCTTCTAATTTAGAAGTAAAAAAGCAATGTGATTTTATATCTGTCTTTGTTTCCTGAAACACAAACTCTGTAAACTGGCTGTTAGAAGAATTTTGGTGGCTCATCATGAAAAGTACCTGTGTGTGTGTGTATACGTACGTACATGCATGCATGCATACTGCAGATAAATATTACTTCTACAAAAAAGGATAGGAAGTTCATTTGTGATTAACCAGTACAAGTAGTTCGTTGGCTTTTTGAAAACTAAAGATATACTTTACAACAATTCTTAGGTTTTGAAAGCTAAATTATATGTAATAATATTTTTAATAATGGAATTTCCATTTTTATGTTTGGTTATTGTAAGTTAATCATGTTAGATTGTAGTTGAAATTTCGATTACCATTGAAGCCATTCTGGTGGTCATGAAACTTTATTCCTGACCCCCACAAATGGGAAATAAACAATTCCAAATAGAGGTGGTCATGGAGTTGACAAGGGAACTTTCTCTTGCTCAAAACCGCTTCTCTTACAAAGGTGTGTTCATCTTTGCCCTGCGTTAAGTGATAACCGAATATATATGTGTCTTGCAAATATATCTGAACATTACTTGTATTCAATCTGCACTGTCAGCCTTTTAACAAAGCAATAAATAAGCTATATTTATGGAAACCGCCACATACACGCACAAACACAATTTCACTGTCAACAACGAACTGCTCAACTATTCAATAATAGCACTTTGCAGAAAATTAATTTTATACCCCAAACAGTGAATGTATGTCTGTTATATCTACAACACACACACACACCGATGCACCACTTTTTATAATTATTTTTAATTAAATGATAAAAGCATTATCTGTGCAGAGAGGGAGAGTAATGAATAACTCATTAAAAAAATTTCAAAACAAAACATTTGAAGCTAGAATTTTAACCAAATAGTTTTCTCATCTGGCGCATCATCGTTTTATGATCGCAGTAGTGATCATTTTAAGTTGGCTACTTTTGTAAAGCTTTATTAAAGCAAAACGTAGATGAAAAAATCCAAAAAATTGACCATTATTAAAATGCACGGCATATACATGTTTATTTTAAAATCATTAAGATGCGCCACACATGCATATTTATTTTAAAGCCAAATTTTGAATACCCTAATGTATTTTGTGTTGTACTTACTAACCTAAATACTTGAAACAAATTTCTAATGATGTTTCTTTTTAGGGACTATGCACTGGACTGCTACAGACTGCATCTTTAGTGTCAGAGCACGATGCTAAGAAAGCTGGTGCGGAAGTTGTGAAGCAAGTGGAGCATCCTTTCTTAAGTAGTCTGTTGTATCCAGGTCTGCAGGTATGTGTAAAATCATCGTTAATGGATGAAGGGGTTAATTACTTTTGCGTGCTTAGTAGCTAAGATAGCAACCACTAAGCACATTATGTTGAGTTGTTTTAACATGTTGCAATATGGAGGTTTTGTTAAGCTGTTACCTTGTATCTATTGTTGAAACTAAAAAAAAATACAAGTAAAATTATCGGTATACTCAAAGTACTTCCTATTTTTAGGCACTAGATGAACAATACTTAGAAGTTGATGCTCAGTTTGGAGGTGTTGACCAGAGAAAAATATTCACATTCGCAGAAAAGGTAAATTCTGTTCTTCACATAATATGTGTGTGGGGCTACGTCAGTGGCATTGTGTTTTGAGGTCTCGTCTTGTGTTGATCTCCCACTGTCTGATGCAGTGGTGCCGATTGGGCTACAAGTTACGGATTGGACAACTTTTTAAGTGCCCTCGCTACAAAAATTTTGATTTGGTCGACTTTTTGGGCTACTTTTAATTACCTTCAGGCTATAAATCTGAAAAATAGCTACTTTCTTATTTTCATATATAAAATCACAAAATATTATTAGTATTACATAATACTGCAATAAAAATTTTGTTTTTTGAATATTTCTATTCGCAATGAACAATAGTTTTACTAAAACAGCATGTTCGATACTCGTTCAGTTCTTGTTTTGGTACTTTTAATCTTCAGATCTGGCATCACTGGACCAGGGGTGGAATTGGGCCAATGCGCACTCATGAGCGATAGGGCTCGAACCTCCGAATGGGCAAGAATTTTCACCCTCCGGTAACGCAAGGTATGCTCTCCTTGAGAGGACCCAATCCGCCCCTGCACTGGACTATCATTGATTTCGCACTGCTGACCATGTTCCTGTCCCAGTTAATGCCTAGTAGTTGAACGGTGTCGTGAAAACGTGAACATTGCAAATTTAATCGTATTGCCGTATTACTCATATTAACATTGTGGACGTATAGCTTGTTTAATATGGTCATAGAAATGTAACTTAATATATGTACATCCAGTCTAACACTCAGTTCTTTCTGAAGCAAATATGCGAAATTGGTCATTGCCTCTTCACTCTATAAACCATGTCTAGCCATAATTTACGTTTTACCAAAGCGCACAGTAACGCTGTTTCCGGTATGTTTTAAAATAAGCAACTCACAAAGAGTTTTGCAATTTAACATTACCAGAGATATTAATGCTCAGATTTGATTCGTCAATCTGTCATAAAGAACCAGACCAAAAGGAAGAAGAGGAGACTGCCGAGATTCTTCCTGTTGTACAATTTTAAATAGAAAGCGAGTAATAAATAAATTTACACGTATTATATTATTCATTAATTTTACGATATATAGAAATATCAATGGATTATGTAAAAAGAATATTAAGCTTATTACTAAGCACGCATCGGCGCATGTGATCTTTATTTCGGAAGAACTAATCTTGCGTTCATTAAATTGGTATTTTATATTGATCAAAAATTACTTGCGGGACATGAACATACATACACACACACACATGTAAAATATTTCATCAGTATAAGGTCATAACTGCAAAATAATTCAGTTTTATGTTTGGGCTACAAATAGTTCGAATCCGCTACTTTTTAATCTTCAGATCTGCAACACTGGTCTGATGCAGTATAGAATCTGTGTTCTTCGTTTAACACTGTGTTCTGTGCTTGTTGTAGTTCACACTGACCTTTTTAACAAGAGGGGATAAACATTAGGTTTTTATACTATAATTTTTGCCACCCACGTTTTAATTACAGCTCAAACTAGAGCTTGTGTAATTTTGGAGAAAAAGAGACGCTTTCCCCATCCTGGATTCGAACCAGGGTCCCTCCGTTTAGCCCGGAGTGTCTTGGACCGCTAGACGAATGAGGACAGGTAATAACGCTCTCTTTCTCCGTATGTAAAGGTGTTAAGGTATTATTACCCTCCGCAGGGATAACACAATTGCCAAATATGGTAAAAGGTACTACCAAACGTTTAAAGCCAAATGTATGAAGATGTTTAATTTTATTCAGAAATCAAGACTGGGGCCAAAATATGCTTTCTGCACGTGTTGCGGTAAAGACATAAGCATTACTCACGGTGGTAAACGCGATATTACTTTGCATTCTGAGACTGTTAAACATAAGAAGACGTTCAAGGCTGTAGAGTCTAATCATAGTATCAAGCCTTCATTTTTTGCATTTAACGATACCTCCTTTATTAACGCTGAATGTTTATTTACATCGTTTTTGATCGAACATAATTTGCCAATGAATTGCAGCGATCATGCGTGGATGCTCTTTCGGAAAACGTTTCCTGACAGCAGTATTGCAAAACAATATGGATCTGCAAAGACCAAAACTTCTGCAATTATGAAAGAAATGTCCGCAAAGGAATCCTCATCACTTGTTGAAAATTTAAGGTGCTATCCATTTTTAATTGCAACCGATGGAAGCAACGATGTTGATTCAAAGCTGTATCCAATAGTGGTAACTTTCTTCGATCCTTTATGTGAAAAAATTGTGAATTGTCTTTTATCTGTGCCATCTTTGAAAGAAGATGCTACTGGGTTAAATATTGGAAATCTTCTGGTAAGTGCTTTACAATCTAAAAACCTTGCGATTTCTAATTGTGTTGCCTTTAGCTGTGATAATGCACCTGTTATGATAGGAAAAAAAGCAGGTGTAGCAGCGGTGTTAAAGAATCATCACCAAAATATTGAAATTATGGGCTGTTCCTGCCACCTTATTAACTTAGCAGCTGAAAAGAGTGCTGCATGTTTGCCATTTAAAATCGATGAAATTTTGGTAGACATTTACTATTACTTACAAAAGAGTTCGAAAAGAAAAGATAGGTTGAAAATTCTTCAAGAATTTCATGAGACTGATATAAAAAAGGTATTAAAACACGTTAGCACTCGTTGGTTGTCTGTTGGAAAGTGCTTAGAGCGTATAATCCAGCAGTGACAACCTTTGATCAGTTTTTTTAAGGAAGAGGCCATGAAAAGGAATCAAATCACCCCACTTTCTTTACTATTCCCTCTATCAAAGTTTCGATTGAAAATGCAGATAAAGTAAAAGAACGTAACAGCAAAAAAGCATCGCAGAAATTAAAAAGGAAAGCTCAAAATTATGTGGATATTTCTAAGAAACAAAAAACTGAAAACTCCATGTCTCGTGAAGAAAGGTTGTTTTATTTTCTGTCGGAAGATATCAATAAGGCTTTCTGTTTGTTTTTATCTTATACTGTGCCTGTATTTGAAAAAGCAAATGCTCAACTTCAATGCATGTTCATATGCTAAAATCTTGTCTCTTAAAATTATACAGAGAAATGCTAGTGAAATTTATAAAACCAAGCGTCACAAAATTATGTAATAATATTTTGAAAGTCCACTATCATGAGAGGAGTAATCAAAAAGATGATGTTGATATCTTAATTGGAAATGGAACACTGAAAGTAATCCAAGATTTTAACATCCATGATAAAAATGAATTTTATGAAAACGTCAGAAGCTATTTCATAGCAGCATGTGACTACATGCGCAATAAATTTCCTTTTGAGTTAGAAGTGTTACATCATGCAGAGGTTACACAAATATCGAATTTTGAAAATGCATCATTTTCCAGCTTAAAATATTTTACAGAAAAATTTCCTGTTCTTTTGTTCAATAATACAGAAGATGAAGCTGTTGATGCTTTACAAACAGAATTCAGTGAGCTTGTGCTTTGAATCAGATCACCCCACTTTCTTTCTTTACTATTCCCTCTATCAAAGTTTTGGTTGAAAATGCAGATAAAGTGAAAGAACACAACAGCAAAAAAGCATTGCAGAAATTAAAAAAGAAAGCTCAAAATTATGTGGATGTTTCTAAGAAACAAAAAACTGAAAACTCCATGTCTCATAAAGAAAGGTGGTTTTATTTTCTGTTGGAAGATATCAATAAGGCTTTCTGTTTATTTTTATCTTATACTGTGTCTGTATTTAAAAAAGCAAATGTTCAACTTCAGTCTGCGGAACCTCATATTCATATGCTAAAATCTCTTCTCTTAAAATTGTACAGTGAAATGCTAGTGAAATTTGTAAAATCAAACATGATAAAACCATGTAGTGATATT
>QLNU02001560.1:0-48862 GCA_006491805.2 Dysdera silvatica | reverse complement strand
TCAACTCTCTAATGTTAGTAAAATAGTCCGGTCATCAAACATCTTGGATCCCGAAACTAACAAATCCGTAGTTCCTTCTATTGCTAATGTCGCAAGACTGTATTGCCTCCCGAAGGTTCATAAACCCGGCATTCCATTGCGGCCCATAGTCTCCAACATCGGTACTGCAACCCATCCCCTAGCCAAATTTCTCGTCCGCAGATTTTCTCCTCTCCTGGCTAACAACCATGATACTGTAATTAATTCTTCAGAATTCATTTCCAAATTAAAGTCCTCTTCTTCTTTCGCTTCTTCAAAAATGGTCTCGTTCGATGTCAAAAGCCTTTTCACAAATGTTCCCGTTCAGGGAGCTCTTGAAGCTCTTATCTTTCGTATGAAAGAATTTCATTTTGCTGATGCTGAAATCCGTGAATTAGTCAAATTTACGGAGATCTGTATCACACAGACTTGCTTTTCTTTCCGTGATCAATTATTTTCGCAAACTGATGGCCTTGCCATGGGAAATCCTCTTTCACCCATTTTATGTGATATTTACATGCATTACGTCGAAGAGGATATTCTCAATCGCATACCCTTTAAACTTTGGATTAGATATGCGGACGACACATTCACTCTCCTTCCAAACGATTGTTCAGATCTTTCCATAATCCTTATCACCTTGAATTCTATCAACCCTCACATACAATTCACTTTGGAAGAAGAAAACAACGGTTCATTGCCTTTCCTGGACGTTTTGGTACATAGATCGCCGTCCGGGTTCCAAACCAGCGTATATCGGAAACATTTTGCTGTTAGCCTCCCGCCGCATGCTGCTTCCGCCCATCCACAAAGCCAGAAGATAAGCACGTTCTACTGGTTGGTTTCACGTGCTCTTAAGTTTTCATCATCTGAAGAATTACTTAAAATTGAACTTAACCATATTCGTGACATCTCTCGAGATCGTGGTTACAATCCCACCATTATTGACTACGCTTTGAAGAAACTCACTAGACCTAAGCTGTGCAGTACACTCTTGATAGATTCCTCTCCTTATAATTCTATCAGCATTCTTTTTGTACCACAAATTTCTTCAAAAATTGCTTCCATTCTCCGTAAATTTAATTTCAAGGTCACTTTTATTTCAATCAATAAACTCAGCTATTACAAACTCAAGGATATTATTCCTGATTGCAATTATTTTGGAATTTACTCCATCCCATGCCAGTGTAATCGCGTTTATATTGGTCAAACACGTCGGGCCCTTCGATTTCGTCTTAAAGAGCATGAAGCCTACAACAGTAAACAACAACAGGAAAAATCTGCTTTGGCCAAACATGCCAGGGAAGCTGACGATAAATTTTCTTTCGACAAGGCCCATCTAATAGAGAAAATTTCACCATCTGACCTCAATTTCTTTGAAGCCTTTTATATTTTTTCAAATTCCTCTTTCACTGTTAACGATCAGCTTTCGTTCAATTATATGTCCACTATTTGGAGAAACTTCATTCGTCCCATAGCAAAAGACACGGCTACGGACCCACAACTGGTTTACCCGAACTAATTTTGGACTAGCAATTTGGCATCGACAGTCTTTCTAGCACGTGTGCCACATTAGTGTAACCAGAGTTCTGAAGAAGGAAGCCTAAACGCGCTTCCGAAATAGCTATAAACCATCGCATTTATTTTAACTGTGTTAATGTGTTTTATTTTATTTAATGAGTGAAATTGTTCCTTTGAATCTGAACAGAAATTACATCCGGGGGATTTGAAAGCATCTGTCGAATTCTATCTCAATAGATTATTAGACCCTATTAGGAAAATATTTGAGGACCCCAGTCTACAAAAACTCTCTGCAGCAGCTTACCCACCTATTGGCAAAAGTAAGTGCAAATAGTAGTTGTTATCCTCGTATATGTCTCATCGTCATATATGAAAATACATTTTTGTTTACGTATGAAAATAATGCTATGTTTAAATTTTTTTGTTCGTAGAAGGGAAAGTAATTGTAAACGATGCAATTACTCCTGAACACCTTGACCTACGAATCGGAAAAATTCTAGATGTTCAACAGGTGAGTTTTTGAAGTTTGATGAATATATCATGTGTAAAAGGTTTTTACTTGATTTTCGTCTGTAGGTCAAAGACATTGGAATCTCTTCAAGACTCCTGGATTATTATTTTTTTTTTATTTACACCTGCTACACAAATCACTAAAACAACCACATACATGTAACTTAATATTTTTGCATGTATGGGTCCTGAGAAAATGCAGAATGTAACCAGCTCAGGACTCCTCCCTCCAATTCTTCAGTTTTCTTTTTAAAACCCTCTTAAATTCCCCAAAATTTAAATTTCCCCAAATCTGTCCATTCCAGTTTAGGGCCCCTATGTTCAATGTTTTTTGTTTTTTTATGTCCTGTTCTAATTTTCGGCACACAGAAATCTCTCCTTTCCCTTAATCGAGGGTTCCATGTTTGTTTCATATCTGATTTATATGTTTATTATATCACTATGTTTAGCACTATTTAATCTTAATTATTGAATGTGGGTGTATATAACAAAAGGGTTGTACTTTGTATTGTGAATCACCTACGTCAAGTGTACAGTAATGTGTCATGAGATGTAAAATATACAAATAAGCAAATCCTGTTAGCTGTCTTTATATGTAAGCTCAGACACTAGCGTATGCAGGACATTGTAACCCCCCATTGCAATGAAATTTTGTATATTTAACATAGGAATATGTGAGTTGTAGCTCTGTAATCCCCTCATTGAGCCTATAACCCTCCCCTTATGAATTTTCTGTGTACGCCTATTAGCTTGGCCAACATAATTCTTACTACTTTGAGAATTTTTTGTAGGATTTTGTAAAAATTAAGCTTTCGTTTCTTCAGACTTGTTTCAATAAAGCTTAGGTTTAGCAAAAGTATAGTCTCTATAGTGGTGCAGAGGTAATGCTATTTTTTTTTACTATGCAGAATTCTATATCTTTTGCCTTGTAGAGGCCGTTGTTTTTATGCATCTCATAGATGCTGGTCAAAATTAGGGATATAAACTTCTAAGGGTGTGTGTGTGCTGTCTTGGTGAGCTTTGACTACTGATTAGGTTTGTTTGGGGGGGGGCATGAGGGAGATTCTCATGAGTTTCTTATAGCTATAGACTTTCAGTGAAGCTAATGCATTGTTCATGGGAATTTTTTGCAGGACGTGTTGCTGCAGTTGAGCTTATAGAGCTTGTGTAGAGACTTTTTTTAGGAAGGCTAGAGCATGTTCATATCAAAGTATGAATTAATGAAGAGAAAAGACAAATATGTGTATGAATTAAAGAATAAATGAAGGGAATGTCAATTAATGAATAAATAAAGGGAATATGAATTAACGAATATGTGAATAAATAGAACAGTGTGAATAAATAAAATATATATTTAATTATTAAAATATTTATATTAATGTGTTTTCTTCCCAAAGCATCCAAACGCTGACAGCCTTTATGTAATGAAAGTCAATCTTGGAGATCCCAGTGGTCCAAGGACAGTGGTCAGCGGGCTAGCCAAATTGATTTTGAAAGAAGATTTAGAAAATAAACTTGTGGTAGCACTGTGTAATCTAAAACCAGCAAAAATGAGGGCTGTGGAATCGCAAGCTATGATACTTTGTGCATCCACGTAAGTTTTTGAAACATTTTGCTCTCTTTCAAAAGTTATTACTCCGTAAAATTATTTTCCTGAAAATATGAAGTACAAAATGATGATAATCTGGAAAACAAATGCTCTGCATCAATAATAATTCAGCAGTGATCAACAAAAATAGAAACTTCCTCAAGTTTCTTTCTTAAAGCCAGAGTGCATTAAAAAGTGAATGTGAACATGTTTACCAAAAGCATTGAACAAATATCTGCTAAAATAATAATAAGTACAGTTGACCATTTCGGTTAAACGAAGTTCGAATAATCGAGATTCTGCTATATATCTAATCAGCGGCATAGGAAACTGGGGGGGGGGGTCGTAAGCTCCCCCCATTGGGTAACAAAACACATCGTTCCGTTTAATACCAAATAACATGAGCTGGTGAAAAATTACTCGAGCCCCGTATAATTTTTGAACTGCTACGTCCCTGTATCTCATTGAAATTTCTTGAATGCTTCCTTCGGTTATAACTAGATTCGGCCTTCCAAGGTAAAAAGGTTCCCACCCCTTGTCTTAGATGATGGTCAAAGATTAAGTCCTTCCTGTACATTTGTATACTTTTTTTTTAATATAGAGTGGGGAAGAAAAGTACCCATACCTCAGTCTATAAGTATATCAACCAACCACCTTTAAGTTGCTATTCCATTATGACCCCTAAACTACTGAAGGCAAGCAAGCAATAAGGGTGCCTTTACTTTAATATTAAATATTTTTATTGTACACATATACAGTCTATATATATATATACACACTCTGACCCTATTTAAGATTGAGGATGTTCTTCCTTTGACATGGAACACCACTATGAGTACTCTCATTAGCTAATTAAAGGTTCGCTGAAATATCAGCCATTCTCGAGAAGTTTGAAGTATTGTTTAAAGCAGTGGGTTTATCCGTGTGTGTGTGTATATATATATGCAAAGTGTCTTAAGTTTCCCTTTACCATTTTAAAATATAGTAGAAGCATATGACCAAGTAGATGTAAACTTACTCTTTGTGAAAATTCACCACTGAAAGTTGTATTTCTTCCTCTAACGTATACCCTTTGCACTCCAGGCTATTTAGCTAAAGGAATTCAAAGCCATATACTGAATGTCGCTCCAGCGGAGCCAGTGGAGTGCAAAGGTTTAATACATTTCAATATATGTGTCATTGGTCGGACACAATACGTCCAGTTGCCAGTTAATTTTGTGCCGGGTTCTTTCAAGCGTTCTACAATCGACGGTTGTGGTCGCAGCTGCAATTCTATTTTTCAGTGTTACGATGCTGTGATTAATAGACAGTATCCTATACATGTCTTCATAAGAAAAAATTCACAGGTTTTGCAGTAGTAGATTGAGATGAGATGGTCATGGTACGGAATCGCCCCTGCCAATCCCACTTTTGAAAATTTCTCATTAAGGACTTGAAAGCTTTGAACCTTTTTCACTGAGACCAACTAAGAGTAGAAATATGTTTATTGCAATTTTTTTTAAGTATAAAGAAAATCCTCAAACACATATATGGTGCAAACTGAAGTCCACAGTGAGGGAGAAATATGTGTAGACCTAAAGTAAGTTGAGGTATGGCAATTAGGTACTAATATAGTAAAACGCCTGTGCGCTAGAAGCTGAGATGGGCTGCAACACTGCTGGTTGTTTAAATTGGAAGTCATGAAACATAAATCATTAAACTCAGAGCCTAATGAATGATGCCAAAAGCATGTTTCTTTGGCCCTTATACTTTAGTAAGAGTGTGTGTTTGCATGATTTTGAACTTTCTCATTTTATAGTGAAGAACCGAAGCAAGTTTGTCCATTATCGCCACCAGAAAACAGTAAACCAGGTGATAGGGTGTTTGTTGAGGGCTACGAAAATTCTAAACCCAACGATCAGCTGAATCCAAAGAAAAAAGTGTGGGAAACATTACAGGTATGTATATTTTTACCATCATTTGTACCATTAATCTCCAAATTCAATCAAAAATTTCTTAAGACAGCGTTCCCGAACTTTCTTTAGACCTAGCCGCCTCCTTACAAAATCCTGTTCCGGTCAATCCTGATTAATTAACTGTATGGCAATGCTTCCAATTCTCTTCTCGTAAAATATGGGTAGAGCGTAAAAATGTGTTCTTAATGACTTCATTTTTATTCCTTTATTGCACTTAGATTATATATATTGAATTCTCGATAATTTATTAATATATAGTAATAAGTGCACTAAATTATAAGTACACAAGTGTACGATTTGGTGAAAAAAATGCTCTGTCATTCTGCATTTACTCCAACACTTACCTTTTTGCACTTCACATTTCTGGTTGAGTGTGTTCCCACGTGGAAAACCTGAAATTCCGTAATATGTACTTTATATTTTAAATTTCTTCCTAACTTCAATGTCCACTATATATACACCTGTTTGCTCTCCCCTAACTCCCGCCATTTTTTGGTTATCTAATCGCCTGATAGCTGACTACCAGTTCAAAGCAAATATTCATCAGTCATTCTTTGTAGAGACACCCTACGAGGCGACTGACATCAACTTATGGTGCAGGTACGTCCAACCAAGCTTACATAGGAGCCAAATCTGAACTCTGAGAATTCGAAAGTGGTGGGCACTTTAGGTTCGTTTGTGCACTCGTGAGCAAAAAGTATTATAAGTGCTGTAACTGTTTAATTAACCGTGATGTATTTCTAGATATAGTGCAATCTGCAGTAGTGGATTTCGAAGTAGGCATACACAGCACTGGCCTAGGGGCGGCACTTAAGGGTGGGAGGGGGGCTGCATCTAAGTGCTTAAACATAAAATTGTCCAAACTCAGTTGAAAAAATAATGTTTCTTTTAATTATTGCCCTGTTTCCCCAATAGCGATGACATATAAGCGACTACTTTAACTTGCCTGCAAATACAAACTACAGAATCGAAAGACGAAGGGCCCTAAAAATTTTGGGCCCTGGTCATTTGCCCAGCCTGCCTATTTATAAATTTAGGCTTAACACGCTTTTTATATATACTAATAGTAAATGAATGAATAATGAAAAATTTGAACTGATAACGAAAAAATTCATGCAAGGATGCGTACGTGTATTTTTCCCAAATACGCGAAATACGCGCAAAAACATGAGATGTTCCTAGAATCCAAACTAAAACTATTGTGGATTCAAAAAATGTCTCGAATTCACGAAGTCGGAGACTATGGTAGCAATAATTTCGAGTTGTATCTTATTAGTTTGAATAATTATATGAAAAATCTCCTTTACATATCAAATGTTAAGAGTATGATATGCGTTTTTTTTAAACAAATATTCCTCTCTTTGTAAAGGAGGGAGGGGGCGGCAGTACAGGCTGTGCCTAAGGGCGGCAATTTTATAACCACCACTACCCATCTGCCTATAACGATATTTAAGGGACTGGAAAAGATGTTATTATAGGTAAGGTTGAATATAATGCATTCTACCCCTGTCGGAACTTGGGGGGGTAATGGGGAATATCCTTATAGGCACGGTTCATTCTATTCTTCAAAAGATAGTAGCATAAAAGGCTATGTAAAATGTTTTAAATTGGAAGCTGGTTAAATTTTGATTGCGTTAGTTGTTTTATTTTGTAATATCTGATAATTATATTTTGTTTCAATCATGTTTAGGCTGACTTAAAGACCTCCGATAAATGCATACCTGGGTGGCAAGGGAGTGCATTAATCACTGCAGCAGGAGCAATATCTTGCGAAATGAAGAATGCTCCAGTTAAATGATGACATGGTTAAAAATAACTTTTCCTGTTTATACATCTTTTTTATCTTCCATGTGTGCAAATATTTTGCACCTTTTTCTTTATTTATTATGTAAATTTTGCAATATCCAACACGTTTCTTTTTTCCACAGCTTTTCTTTTAACCGTGTTGGTTTTTTTTTTTTTTTTTTTCCGCATTTCGGTTTTGGGTTTTTTAAGCAGCTGCTGTAATAAAGGTTGCAGGCACCGTGATCTTTATTGTAAGAACTGCAGCCATTGTGGTTTGAATTGTCTAGGAAAAAAGTTATTAGACAAGCATTGGCAAAACTGTTACAACCTTCAATGATGCTCGAAATGCTGTTCTTTGTCCAGTCATCACCTGTGTAATATTGCAAAAGTAAATTCTTATACAAAATAAAACTTTATTATTCTTACCTATCAAACAAAACATTTTGATCTTACTTCAGCAAAATCTAATTAAGGTTTTAACGTAGAATTACATTCATATGTAACTTGAATTTTAAAAAAATTACCTTATAATATCTTTTAGTAGATGATTTTTCTTAGTTTTTGTCTGAAAGAATAGCATAAGAAATCAAATAAGAAACATTATTATTCTTAGATATAAGAAAAGACATATAATGTGTAGGTTCTGGCACAGCAATGACCCTTGCTCTCTTTCTGCCATAAAACTTACAAGTAGATAATGGCGCATTATGCACTGGACTCCTGAATCCCTTGCATAATGCAAACATTATGCCATTTTTTTCCCTTCTGAAAGTCATAAAAATTTTTTTTTTATTATTTCATACTAAATGTCAATGGTATCTACTAAGATTTCTATTGAAAAAGACATTGCATAAAATATTTATCTATATTATTGAGGTCGGAAGTTATGAAAATGACAAGTGCATAATGGGAGAATGGGCCTAATGTACTCTAGATACAGCTAGATGAAAGTGGTACAATTATCAGAAGAACTCTCATTATTTAAATGAAAGAATTAATTTCGTTGTATCCATATTTGTTTGTTTTTTCTTCAAACACTCCATGTTAATATTGTGATGGTAGTGTATTTAAAATGAAATGATGGTGTGTAAAAGAAATGAATCTAAAGAATGCATTCTCTCTCCCCCCCTTTAAAAAAAATAAAAATGGTGGAATGTGTGTGCCCCTCAAGAATAAACGATTATGCTCTTCTGAAATTGGCATGGTAACTATAAAGCCATGGGTTTGAGTGATGTCTGGAACACTTCTTTTTCTTCTCTTTCAAGACTCGTGTCGGAAATATGTCCGAGAGAGAGAGGGAGAACAAAAATAAAATAAAAAATAAATAAATGGTAAAAGCCTAAAAATATCATGTTGCCGTAAGCAGGGTCTGGATTTCATTTCAAAATAGAGCACGGCTTGGCGGAAAAATTAAAATAATTCTTAAATTGCTGAACTTATTTTCAATTGCCAATTTTAGATACAAAATCTTTCCTTAAAACCATGTAGAGAAATTTATACACTACAGAATTTTACTAAAAAGTACAGGCTTACAATTATGCAATCATGAGACACTGACTGTACAAATTGATAATTAAAATCGAAAGATAATCTTCAAAATCATCTATAACTATCAACATAGTGTTCTCAAAATTAGTGATTGGGGGAGGGGGCAAGCATATTTTATATACGTTTATATATTACAGTATATGTAAAATCGAAATTAATTTAAGATTATTGGGGGCTCAGGCCCATATAACTACATCAATGTATATAATTCGCTATATATGGAAGAAAAGTTAATTAAATTTTGTTAATACGCAAATATACAGTATACTTAACATATACATACATAATGATCCAACATACATTAAACATATACCAACACAATGATCAAACATATACCTACACAATAATGAAATATATATATTAAACACATGCCCACAATATGGAAAAATATATGTTAACCACATAATGCATGCACAAAATTATTTAACAAAAGTGTTTAGGCACATCTATTCCTTTGACTACTAATTTAAAAGTTTCTAAGCAACATGCTATTATGTCCACGTAAATACCTACGTATTACCTAACGTATATTAATTACTATTATTAATACAATAATGGTTTTATTTATTAATTACTATTATTAAGGTCAGATTAATAACGTCATACGGCATGACTAAATACCGTCAGAATATGAGTTCGAAAGTGGTGGGCACTTTAGGTTCATTTGTACACTCGTGACCGAAAAGTATTATAAGTACTATGACTGTTTCATTAACCATGATGTATTTCTAGATATAGTGAAATCTGCAGTGGTGGATTTCTAAGTAGACACACAAAGCACAGGCCTAGGGATGGCATCTAAGTGCTTAACCATAAAATTGTCCAAACTCAACGGTGAAAAAAAATTTCTTTTAATTATTGCCCTGTTTCCTCAATAGCGATGACGAAGACGCAAACAGAGACATTGAAAAAAGAAGGAAGTACTCTTTAAATCTAACCCCACTTAAACCTGGCTAGAGAATGTTTTAACTGCTTTGTTTGTTGTTCAAAAGGGCTACTAATCGATGAGCTAGGTTTCCTAGAGTACACCTGCGTGCTTTATACAATATTAAGATTTTGAAGCCAAAACCAAAGTGCCAACACTATTTCCGGTTAGTTATTTACCAGCCTATCTGGCTATTTTTTTTAATCTGTAGCCTCGAATGCTTCTTTATTATTGTTGTACCTTTTTTTTTTTTCAAAATAAAGGGAATTTTCTATCTATTGACATCTTTGTGTAACTTTACAGGTATTAGTTTTTATAACGACAATCAATACCGCGAAATAAAGGTCTCTTTCAAATGGTCTGGCCTGTTTTACCATACTTTTGCGATATTTCTTCTGCTAGTGAAACTTCCGGATGACAAATCCTCTGAGTGGCAAAATGTTGATTTTTAATCGTTCTTTACATGTTTTCCTCGGCCATCTGATTGTAATTCATGTTTCTGTAATAATAAAATCCCATCACGGTGGTAAAATTTTGTGCTGCGTACAATTGTACGTAACGATATATAAAAGGCAGCGTAATTTCTTTTCATAGGTAATTTTATTTTTTATATTGACAGGATGATACTCAAATTATGAATGCTGCCAAAAATGAGACGTCAATTTAATAGTGAAAAGTTAGATGATTGCATTTAAAATAGGTTACAAATATTATGCGGTGTAGGTGGATAATATTGAAAAAAGTTTAATTAATGTAAACATGGGATTTTATTAAAAAAATTATTAGGAGATTAGAATTAAAATTATTAGAAAAAAGTGTACATTTACCGAAGGATCTCTTTAAATGATATTTATTTTTAATTTCATACATACTAGCAATGGTTTAAAATAAATATCCACAGATAAAAAAAGTAATTGTGATAAAACACTTGGATAAATACTAGAAAAGACCCATGATCTCCTATAACTCTAATTAGAAAAGAAAATGCCCAAAGAAATTTGGAAAAAAAAAATGCATAAAAGCGGCATCCAAACTTATACATGCTAACTATATTTTTCGTAAAAATAGCTTGATATACATTACTAGTGTATATTAAGAACTCTGTGGTAAAGAACTTGGTTTTGCCATTCACATATGAGCCACGCTCACCTCGATGTTGGCTTCACCACAGCTTTGCCATGCGCACTATAGTCACCTTAGCTCGTTGAAAAAACAGCGGATAAAAATGGCATCCAAACTGATACGTGGCTAACTATGTTTTGTATAAAGACCAGAGAGTTCTTAATATACACTACTAGTGTATGTTAACAAGGCCCAACTTAGAAATTCTGGGGGCCCCTCCTGTACCCACGACAGATTTCTGATTGCTATGTTTATTATAGGTATGAGCGAATGACTTTTATTTATAAGACCAAGGTAAGTGTAAAATAACATTTCCTAGATAGCTGAGTTTGAGGGAATTCAAAATATTTTGCCCAGGGGCAAACTGGACTGCCGGCCCACCGACCAGTGCGCCCTCATCGGCATCAGGATTAGCACCTCCGAATGAACAAGGACTCGCGTTCTCTGAAAATCCAAGGTATGCCCCCCTTTGAGAATACCCAGTTCGCCCCTGCTTATGTCAGCACCACCTATGACTAAGAAAGCAGACGTTGTCTAGCCTCGACTGACTAGCTTGTTACGTCATCAATAAATTAACCAAAAAAAAAATTCATCGCTTCCGTGGTTCATTTACTTTTTATGAATAACTCTGACTAAATTTAGGGGCCTGGTGTAGCTGCCCCGTGTATCCCTGCATAAATCAGGCACTGTATGTTAAAAACTACTGACAGCTTAACATGATCTCCCAGCTACTATGCATTTGCACATAATCACGGGAAACGAATCCGGTCCAATTGACCTAATGACGGCATTTATAAGTACAGTGATCTCTCACTTATGCGAGGGTGCAGGGGACAGCGAGAAAAACCACAGAAGAGGGCTTAAACGTGAAACACCAATACATTGTACTACATTATATTGTTAATTAATACTACATATGTATACACTACTGAAAAATGTAAAGATTAGTTTCAAAATGCAATAAATTTATATTTTTTATAAAATGCTGTACTACGTATTTTTTAAGAACACAAAGAAAATGGAAATGCTTACATATCCAAATTTGGTTTTACTCCTATTACTACTTTCTCACAAAATAATTTACAATCGAGGATTGTTTTTGTTTTCGTGAATTTTCAAAATGAGTGTTTCCAAGTCCATCAAAACGTGAAAAAGTTCCTTCACTTCCGGAATTGAACTGAAAATAGTCATGCAGAATGCTTCTAACGCTACTGTGTAAGTTGGAGGAACTATTACCGCATCTTCATCGTTGTCCACCCCTTCACCTTTGTCACCACCATTTATTTCAGCTGCAATGTCTCCAATTTCCCCGCAGTTGAGCTGTGATTAAATTTTCATCTATATCATGGACGGCCAATCCGCGGCACGTGTTGCACGGCGGAGTTTTAACAGTGGCACGCTAAGACTTATTGAAAAAATAATGTCTTCAGGAACTTTATCAAAATCCGTAAAAACCCTACCCATACGCTACTGAATACAACAACGCAGGAAAGCGGCACTGCTTGATACCAGTACAACAATGCGGTAAGACAGCGTGGTCATGGGACGAGCCCAATGGTTTGAGTTGCTTTGCTTTGGCGCCGTTGTGTCTTGCTATGGTTGTCCATTCTCGAGCGAGTGCGACACTCTGGCTGTCTAGCTCAGTTGATTTTAAACTACCGAGCAAGATGTTAAGCTTTTTTTAAACTGTTTTTAAATTTTGGCGTCGAGCGTCGTTGTTTTAAAAATTTTATTTTCACTATGTCCATGAGTAAACCTTCGACATCGAAAAGAACATATGAAGAGGATATTGCAATTCGTGATTTTAAAACTGTCTGGGAAGAACAATATTTGTTTACAAATCAAAATACTTCCAAGCCTGTTCGTTTGATATGTGGAATTTGTGTAGCAATGCCGAAAAATTTAACCTGAACCGAAATTTCAAACTACTGCATAGTGATTTCAACAGCAAATATCCTGTCAGATCACACTTGCGAACGGAATTTATCAATAAAAAAAAGAAATCTTTAGCCGGCCGACAATCGTCGTTCCAGAAGAAAAATGACGAAATAGAAACTATGGTGAAGGCTTCTTATGAACTTTCTCTGCTGTTAGCCCGCAAGAAAAAACTCTATTCTGACTGAGAGGAGATAATGAAAAATAGCATTTTAATGTTTGCCCAAATTGTCCGTGATATAAACGTCAAAAATATGGTTGACAAAATATCTTTGTCTAGAAATATCGTCATGCGTCGTATAGATGACATGGGCCAGGATGTTGGCACACAAATTGTCTCTGGACTGCAATACTGCAAATACTTTTCATTAACTTTGGATGAAAGCTGTGACATCACAGACAGTAAGCAGTGAAGCATATTTGGGCGTTACACGAACGATATTTTTGATATTGTGGAAGAACTTCTTGATTTGCGCCAACTAGTTTTAACCACAGGTGAAGACATTTTTAAAGAACTTAAAAATGTAATTGAAGTTAACAAAGTAGAGTGGACAAAATTTGATAGTGTTTGCACAAACAGAGCGCCTTGCATGGTTGGCAGGATAAACGGTTTTGTTACGCTGCTTGAAAATTATTTGGTTCAACCTGTAAAAATGTTTAACAATAAAACCTAAGTTTGTACTTTTGTTTTATTTACTATATTATTTTTTAAATCTCCACTACTCAGATTTATATGAAAAAAATGTGTTATTTGTGTAAAAATTCCATAAGTTGCCTATAAATAACATTTTTCACCCCTTTTTAATTTTTTGGTATGTTGGAAAAATTGGAAGTGGTGCTCTTCCCAAAGAGGTTGGCCACCCCTGATCTACATCAACGAATTCGTTGAAAGTACACGTAGTGAGTCCACCAGGTACAGTATGCCAATCTTCTTCGTTTATGTCATTTTCACTTTTATTTTCCGGCTTCTCACATTCATTTTCTGCTGGAAACGATAATTCTGCTTTCTTAAAGCAGCTTCTAATATACTTGTCGGTGACGTTTCTCCATGATGATCTTCATCTTTAGTGATGTTTTTCCAACATACGAACTGCATCAAGGACAGTAACTTGCTTCGTCTTTTGTTGCATTTTTTGTTTGTAAAGTAGCCAGAAGTCCACGGATTAAAGTTTTTCTATAGTGCACGTTCACACAACGAATGATACTAAGATCCAAAGGCTGAATCTTGCTCATGCAATTCGCAGGAAAAAACACAGCTTTCGTGTTGTTTAAAGTTGGAAGATCTTGTGGGTGAGCAGGACAGTGATTCACGAATAAGAGAACTTTTCTTTTTCTATTTTCCTGTCGAATTTATGAAGGAAATCCAAGAAAATGGACGATGTCATCCACGCCGTTTCGTTGCTAGTGTAGTCGTAAGGAAGCTTCTTCACGTTCTTAAAACAGCGAAGTTTGTTTGATTTGCAAATAACCAATGGCGGGGATTTTTCCGAACCATCGGCGTTGTTACACAGCAAGACAGTCTTTCTTTACTTTTTTTCCCACCATGACATGGTTCTCCCTTGAATGTAAAGTTTCTGTCGGGCATCATTTTATAAAAAAATCCAGTTTCTTCACAATTGTAGATGTTTTTCGGTTCGTATCTGTTTACTAAAGTAGACGAGTCTTCTTTCCATTGTTCTACAGTTTCTTCATGGACACTCGAACTTTCTCCCAGAAAAGACAAGAGTTGCCAAGCCATGCCTGTTTTTGAATTTTTCAATCCATTCATGTGATGAAGAAAAGTTTTCCATTTTAAAACTCTTTGACAATTGTACGGCCTTCTTCCTTAGAAGCTCAACGTTAACAGGAATGTTCGAGGCACGAGCTTCTTTAAACCACAGCTCCAAAATTTTCTCAAATTCTTCGTACTTTCCTCCTTGAATTCTGCTTCTTTTCTTCGACTGGATTCCATATTCTCGAGGAGCTACTATTATCGCCTTCCGATTTTTTAAAATCCCCCTCAATATCGATTCTGGGCTACATTAAAATGCTCCGCTGGAGCTTTTTTCGAGATGCAAGGATTTTCTTCGAATTTTTTAATAACATCCATTTTAAACAAAAGCGACAGTTTTCTTCTTTTCGCCATTTAAAAACTTAACCATCTAACCAAAACTCCAAAGATTGTTCTTTCCTTAGCGATCAATGCCACGTGGTACGTACCGTACTAACCTCTCTAATTGGCTGCGACTTTTACTGACGTCAATCACAAGAAGCCCATTGTTCAATGACGACTTAACGTGAACGTGCATATATGAATGCCGTGTTGATCGGCAATCCATCCCCCCCTCAGCCGCCGAGGCGGCTGATTGCGCTGTTCAAGCGTCCTGTCTGGGATCACAGCGCCGCCACCTTCGGCGGCCACCAGTCCCACTCCCCTGCAAAAGAGACAGACAAAGCCCATCTACACCCCTGTGTATAACTATGATGGCTAGTAACAATAATAATGATGGATGGACGGCCAGGGCCCGACACTGGATCCAGAGCAACTAGCGTGTGTCCTCACAGCCCGCTCTCCCGCGTCTTTCTCTCCCAACTCTCAAGATATCCCTTTTTTTAACAACACATACCCCACTTCGGGAATTCCTAAAGTGGTATGTGCTAGGTTAGATTAGGACGGAGCGTGACGTCACGTCACATGCCTTTCCTGCCGAATTAAATTTATGTGATGGGGATATGTTTAATACCCATCAAAGATATGTAAAGACTTCCTTAATTCGTTCGGGCTCTGTCCTTTTACATTGGACAATATAACATTTTAAAATGACAAAACAATTTCACTAGTAGTGCGAGCACGGTTTTACAATTATAAGGATAATGAAAGGACAAAATAAAAATCACGATGATCAATTATTTCATAGTGACAAAACTAAATTTTACAAACAATAATCAACGCTTCACACAATAAACTACAATTTCTCGAACACAGTTTTTTGCTACTAACTCGAGTTTGTCAATAATACCAGTTGAAGCAAAAAAAAATTCTAAAATTTCACAATAATATATAATTCCATAGTGATCGGGGTAAGATTTCATTTTTGCAAAGCAGATCTCATGATATAGAATAATAGTCAAAATACTTCTATTTATGAAAACAAATTTTCATAACGCACAATTTCCTGATAATAAGATCAAACTCATAATGATGTACTTAACCTCATGACATACATATAGTAAGCACTATCTCATAATAGCAAATATTTTATCCTGAAAAAATTTCCATAATGGCGAAGATAATTTCTGTAGTTGGGAGAAAGACAATTCCAGTAATGAACAAAATTTTGCATTCATATATATATATTTCAGATTATTTCCATAAATGAGTCCATTTACAATTATGCACATATGAGTTGATAATTTAGCACATCATTTCTTGTGTATGTGGTTATTCTGAACATAAAAATCAGAATAAATAGAGAAAAGTTGACATTAACAAAAAAATTGTGACTGTCATTTGTGAATGCAATACGTTATAAAAACGCTGTTTAATATATACTGTTATATATACCATTCTTTCATATCTAACATTGCTTAACATGCAATGTTGTTTGATACCTTACATTTTATTTTCCCCTAATTACTTTTTCCCAGGAGTATTGGCCCTTTTACAAGTACCACTTGGGTACGTTGCCCATGTTTTGGAAGAGTGGGCTGTATTTTCATTTTCTTTGCTTCCATGCTTCTAGCATGCGTGTACAATGCGTTACCCCATTTTGTAACTTTTCCGCACATGTCGTTAAATGTTTGGGCGAGGACATAAGGTCCGGTACACCCCACATTCTGGCTGTCTTGCATAATATTTTTCCAAGCGAAAGTCATCTGTCCTGGGTCAAATAACCTTTGGCGCGTCCTGTTTCTAGTAAACGTCTTTCGCTTTCTTTTAAGTTTTGGGCCATTATTATTTCCTCTTAAACTTTGTAGTCTAGTGTTCCTCTTCTTTTTAGTTGCGCTTTCGCCATTTGAACTGCCTGAGAGTTTGATGGTGGGTGAGTTACTCCGTTCACAAACATCCGTCTCACATCCTTTTTCACTGTCCCCTTCTGTCTTATAGGGTTCGGTTGACACATAGGGTGTTTTCTCCACGCAACTTATGTGTGGTCGTTTTCCCCTTTCGAAGTTCCCGGAGGCTTAATGATGAGAGGGCGAAAATATGTCCACCGGCGTCTTGTTCTAAGGGTGCGTCCACACATGAAACAGAACCCCGTACCGTAACGCCGTCGCGTATCCAGTCTGGACGTCAGCGCTTATCGAGACCGCGTAACATTTCCCCGTTCCACTAGATGTCAATTTTTCCCCGTCGCTTCATAGGAATGCCACGGCCTATGTTGCCCCCCCATATCTCCCCATTTCATATCCAAGAGTAAATGACGCCCACCATACACATCTTTGCTTGTATATAATTGCGTCTGCCACCAGCGTCTTTTTTGCCTACTTTTTTTCTTTTCCATTAAATGGAGCATAACTATATAGGCTGCAGTTGCGACATCCATCTTGCTTGGAAGAATTACATTAACTGATGGCACCCCGTGTTGACACGCGACGGCCTTACGGTACGGGACGCGGCATTAGGGCGCGTCCACACACGCAACAGAACCCCGTACCGTAACGCCGTCGCGTATCAACACCGTGTATCATCTATGCGTCCTATCACTATGCAATAATTGACCATCGCGATTTTTTTTGTCCTTTTGTTATCCTTACAATTGTGAAACAGTGCTCTCACTACTAATCAAATCGTTTTGTCATTTTAAAATGTTATATTGTCCAATGTAAAAAGACAGGGCCCTAACGAATTAAGGAAGTTTTTACATCTCTTTGATTTAATTCGGCAGGGAAGGCATGTGACGTGACGTCACGCCCCGTCCTAATCTAACGTAACATAGACCTCTTTAGGAATTCCTGAAGGAAATGGGGATGTGTTAAAAAAGGGATATCTTGAGAATTGAGAGTGAGAGACGCCAGTTGCTATAGATCCAGTGTCGGGCCCTGGCCATCCGTCCATTGTTATTTTTGTTACTAGCCATTATAGTTCCCACCTAATATGTATCTTCATGATCTTATATGAGTTTGCTCCGATACGGGCGATACGACGTTCTTATACTATTTTCATCATAACGTAGATTTTAGCACTAATAAAATGGAGTCATTAGTTACGGCGGTGTCCGCGTCTGTGCTTACGTATGTTCATAAGCTCTCTCACACATTGGAATACCAAGGGAGAGACCCAGAATAAACGCCTAATAGACGAGTCAGGACGAGAGGTTGTGCCTATAGGCACACGGTGGCAGCGATATCTACTTAGCTTTTCCTCACCCGCTGCATGGTAGCAGAAATACTAACGCTACCTCCCCGCGACAGTTTTGTGCACATCATATTACTGCACGCCACGTTGCTGCACATCGCGTTAGAAACAGTTATTATTGCTGTCATTTAAATTCCAGTACTATTTACAATGGAGTGGGGAAATGAAACGTAACATGCTGGGAAGTAATCAAAGGTAACACAATTTATTTTTTTTTCTTTTCCTTGTCCTGCTTTAAAATATCATGTTTTAGTTTAGAATAATTGTTTAAAAATATACCATGAAAAAACGGGATACATTTCATTTCAAGCTCAAATTTTGTATAACAAGGGGGAACATTTGCCAATAGGAACATCTAACTTTTTTTATATTTTTGAGAACTGACTTCTTCAAAATGAATTTTATATTTTTCTATGAAATTCCTTTCTTTGTATTCATGCATATTATATTTTCATGAAATTCTTTCTTGTATTCATGCATATTATATTAATTACGCGTATATATATTAATGTATAATAAAGTTGACAACCATTCGTAGAATATTGCAATATGCGTAGCCATGTTGAAATATGAAAGCGTTGTAAACATTTGGTATGAAATTTCTTATTAAAATAATTATAACTAAAAATAGGTGAGGCGACTCCCCAGAAACCTGTTTTCGACTCCCAAATTGGGAATCACTGTACTATTACGTAAGCAACAATATGCTTGTATTTAAGTAGTCCACGCGCATGTGCAGAGGCGGAGCCGGTTTCTCATCCTCCCCCAACTAACCGCTTGTAGGTAATAATCAGTATCTCTAAAATATTGTTTGCAAGTAGGGATCGCAATATTTGAAAATATATCGAATTACTATACATCATGTGGTATATCGTTGCTACTATCAGGGCTGTAGATAGGGCGTGGCAGGCCCACACCAGGGACGCAAGCGATGAATGGGGTAAAATCGGCTAAAATAATTCCCAGAGGAAATTATATCCCCAACTAGAGGAGCCAATCTCATCAGGCTAAGGTGCTGACTACGATGTATTGACGAAAACAGACAAGGTTTATTATGATTAAGGCCCTTAAGCAGTTAAATCTTTTGTTTTTGTTGGGGTTACACAGGGATAAGGTAAGTCCAAACCAGATTCCCTGAACATACCAGAAAATTCCCTAAAAAGTTGCGTAATATTTTTGGTAAAAACACTGATTTCCGAAGGAATATAAAAAAATAGAGGAAACGAAACTAAAATTTTGCAATTTTTAAGAAGTAATTCTGGAAGAGGCAAGTTGAAATTCTCGGAAATTCCAGAACATAATCACCACTGGGTTACAGCAAGCGTTGCTTCTTTTCATTGGCGGATCCAAAGAGGGATATCGCACCCCTCCCCACACACACTTCATTTTTATATCATGGAAAATGAAAAGGACACTTGGCTAAAAATAGGAATCGGAAACAAATGCCCCCCCTCCTATCCCCTGAAAGATTTCTGTATCAACGCTTGCTTCCTTCTGTATAATATAAGGAAAATTTGTGCAAATGTAATATCTTACTGTATAATGTGAAGGCTATATCCCAGGGCCGGATTACCGCATAGACAAAACGTGTCTAAGGCCCGACGCGGTGAAAACTCATCTTTTTCAATATCGTTGCCAATCGGACCTTATCACCAGAGCCAGTGGCGGCTCTAGGATAGGGGCGGGGGGCATGGCTTCCTAAATGTAACCAGATTTTATTATCCTACTATGTATACGGACGGCGTCAGTGCTCACAGACGAGAATTTGTGCCCCCCAAATTTTTTTGTTTAGAATCACCACTGACCAGGGCAGTATCTTTATCACGGCCCAAATTTCTACGACGCTTTCCGTGAATTTTAAAATTTTTTGTAGGTACGTTGTATTCAAATATGTTACTTGTACCGGCTTTCTGTACAAAGATTAAAATTTAAATTCCAGAACCGATTTAGCGAGCATTCTCGTTGGCCCCAAGACACTCGTTATATATGTGTGCTATACAATTACACAGGCTTAATTTATTCTAAAAGGGACCTGGAAAAAAGTTTTTTGGCTCCACGAAGCCTTAATCCTGCCATGTTGTACACTTTATTTGTATTCTGTGGCAAATAAAATATTTCTTGCGCTATCTGTCGGCACTGAATGGAACTAAGCTCTACAGAAATTTAAAATAAGAGTGGGTACTTGTTTTCTTAATTTTCAGATATAGGAAAACATTTTTTATTAATTATTTACAATGCATTTTGCTTAAAAATTTGTTTCATCATAATCGCCTTAATTAAAAAGACATCCGCGACAACTAATTTTTTAAGTGATTTTTTTTTTTAGAATTACCTTATCTGATCGAAAAAATGTGTCTTTTTTACCCCTTGAATTAGCAGTCCGTAAAAGTCTAAAAGCTTTCTAAAAACGATTAAATTGTATTGTACTGAATCACTATATTAAAAAAAAATCATATTTTCATGGTTATATTTAGAAATTCACGAAATACCGGCTCGCTACAAATGTGTCATGAGCGCCCATAAAGATGTGTAAGATGACTTGATTCCCACCCCACTGTAGTGAAAATTTGTATATTTTCCATAGGAATATGAGTTGTAGCTCTGTAAATATCCCCCCATTGTCTAACCCCTCCTTATGAACTTCTGCGTGGCTGCTTATAATGATGAATCAACAATGTTTTTAGAAGATATGTTACACATTGTGTGCATATGCGTGTATTTGGGGGCCCAGGCTGAGCATGTAACGCGACGACAGAACTGATATCGAAAAAATTCATGAGAATTTTTGATAAACCCTTTCACATTCTAAAATGCACTTTCTAGCTCATTACTAATAATTAAGCAGTATCAATTCTTTTTGTAGTATTTTAGTATTGTATCTTGTACAGGGTCATTTCTACCATTAGGCCAGAGTAGACGGCCGCCAAAATGACTTAAAAAAATTTTAAAATTAAACAAAACAAAAAAAAAGTTTAAGCAAATGAGGAGAAAAAAAAAATGGAAAAAATTAAACCATCGAATTGTTTTCAAAAGCATACGAAACAATTACTTAATAAATCTTTACTTTGACGAATGTAAAAATGTTTGATGTGTTTCATTGTTTAATTTTGCACACGGATTCTTTTATATCTAATACATTTAAGCCTTCTAGCTCTGATAATATAACGTTGTGTTTCAAAATGTTACTCCTCTAATATCATAGTTTTCAAAATATAGAATGTTGAAATTAAACAATAACATGTAGCAATTGTCTTACTATTCACAATCCTATATTTGCTATTCACAATAACCTAATGTTAGAAAATAACTAATATAAGTTTAAAATATAAATATAATTAACGGGTTTAATGATTAAAAGCATAATAGAACATTTACGTTGTTGAACCGCTGGATGTTGGTTGGGGCAGAGAGGGGAAATAGGCGAAAGGGTGATGATAGTAAAAGGGTGGGGGCGGAATTTTTCAATTCTCGCCTAGGGCGGAAAAACACCTAGAAACGGCTCTCATCTTGTACATTTACTGAAATGTTCGGTAGTCTTGAAGGAAAATGAAATGATTTTTCTTACCCCCTCCTCCTAAAAAAAAGTACTCGTGTAGAGCGCCCATTTTAAGTTATGTTGAACCATATTAGAAGAACGCTGAGAACTGAAAATCATGGTTCTCACTTTGTGAGTACTGCGTTACGAAAACGGTTAATCTCTGTTTTCAGAGGCGGATTTACGTGTTTGTCACCTGTACCACCTGGCCATAGGCGTACGCAGAAAGTTCGTAAGGGAGGGGTTATAGGCTCAATTGGTGGCGGGGGGTTTACAGAGCTTCAACTCACATATTCCTATGTTAAATATACAAAATTTCATTGCAATGGAGGATTACAACCTCCTGGTACGCCAAATTCTATAAGCTCTGATATACTTTGCCGCCTAATCTTATCGAACGTAAGCATGACAGAAATTTTAGGGCTTTTGTTAAAATTTATCAAATCCGACTCATGAAAAAATACAAACCGTTTCACACAAAAATTTAGATAGATGACGTAGCTATTCACTATAATCTGGATAGCAGCGCCATCTATCGATAAGTACATTTGAGTTTTAACAGAAACAATAATTTTATTTTACCTAATTTCTGAGTTGAACGACGATCGTTTTGGCATTATTATTTGGGTACAAAATAAGCTCCCTGTTTAGAATACAGCGTTAATATAATAATTTTTTTTTTTTAAATTTTAATACTGTCGAGATACGCTGTGGTCGCTCTCCGTAAAATGCGGAACTAGTTGCAGGTTCTTTTGCGCGCGTGGGTGGAGAGGAACAGTACCGAAGGTAAGGGCACCTGTAATCCCGTGATGGACGCTTGAACAGCGTAGTTCAGTCGTCAGAGGTGGCTGAATGCGAACTATATCGCCACCACCCAACCAACATAACTGGGGCGACATCCTCCCCGTCAGGGGCTTTCTTAAATAGGGAAATATAAAGAACAGGAGAAATATTTTTGTGTCTTGTTTGTTACGACTTTAATAGACAAAAATTTTACACTGGCGTCCAACATCTCCAAGTCTTGGAGAAATGCAACCCAGACCTTTTCTCACGAATCTATAAGCTTATTGCCCTTCATATTACTTTTTCAGTAAGGGTTACTTCAGCATAACGTAGTTTTTTATCCTTGAAGCGCCTTCAAACTTGGCTTCGAACGCGGATGACAGAAGAGACTTTTAATACACATCCATAAAGACATTCATATTGATGTAAATAAAGTGATTGACAAATTTTCAAAGAAACCAAGATGGCTCGACTTTGCACTATAAACTTCAAGTTTTTTAAAAAGTCGCTTGTTATAAAAAAGTAAAATAATTACGATGTTTTTGTAGTTTAAATTTAAACTTGTTCTATTAATTACATTGTAAATTATCGTTTTTGGTTATTGTATACGTCTAAAGATGTAAGATATTATTACCCTTCACAGGGATAACACAATTGCCAAATAATGGTCAACACAGAAAAGCCTCCGGGGCGAGATTACTTGCTCTCATATATATATATATTCATACATACTTATATATAAAATATACCTTCCTTAACCTCTATAAGCGACCGCGCACTAGAACAAAGTAAAACGCATTCACCGGTGTTTCAAGGTTCAGTTCCAACCAGGCAAATAAAGATGAAAGGCAACTCCAGCACTGAGCTCTTTAACACTTATTCAGGAAGACCAAAATAAAATATGTATTAAAAGTTCATGTGTTCCGATACAATAAAAATGAGCAGGGACTTTAAAAGTAAGGCATAAATATCTTTCTCCACAACCCTGCCTGCAGGATTGTGTTAACCGTTTCTCACAGCGCAATTCGTTCTCTCTCTCCTCTTCACTTGCTACCTCTCCGGCGGCGACCGCAGCATTGACAACGGAACCGAGCGAAGCGCCCTCTGCGTCTGCATCCGGTACGGGAGGGAGCCAGCGACAGTTTACATAATGACGATCACGGATCAGGATCGGATTGTCACAAATTTTTATTAACTGCAGCTTCTTCGGACATTTATCACAAATCATATTTCTCCCTCTCAAAATGGAATTTTTTTTTACTATCCAAGGAAGAACATTCTTTAAATTGTTCTCACATTTGAATGACCTGGTTCACTGAATGGGTTGCAACACACACTGGTTATTCCAATTTTTTTCAGCTCAGAAGCTTCCATCTTTCAAACGATTTCCTCAAAATCAACAGTAAAGCATATAACTGAAATGCCAACAACTGAGTATCAAAGCCTCTATTCTACAAAATCTCAACTATTTTAACTGAGTTCTAAGCATTACTTGCTCTTCTTCTCTCCCTAAGGATTTGAGTGCCAAGCCCCTCCCTTCTTGACATGTGGCTAGTGAATAACTTTAATGACCAAACCCACATGGCCGGCTATCTGAAGGATTGATATGGAACATTTATAGTTGCTTTAGTTGAAGTGTCAGTGAGTGGATATAAGAGATAACAAAGTTAAGCACAGATTTGCCTTCGTGCCCTGCGGTGGCGCAGTGTGGTAACGCGTTCTCCTATTGCGCGGCTAATCCGGGTTCGACTCCCAGCAGTGCAAAAAGAACGCTTACTCAGAGATCTCATAAAGATCGCACTGCTCACTGTAGTCCGGGGTTTGGTTCCCTAGGCCTTAAGAGGTTCGGATTCCTCGGAAAACAGTAGGTCCCGGCGCAGCATGACCACTGTAGTCTTTGAGCCGTAAAACCAAAAAACAAAAACAAGCAAGCCTTTCCCCTGTTCCTCTTTGAGAATGTTCTACTCATCCATCTGAAATGGGTAAATAAATAATATCAGTAAAAAATTTGTAGAACTCTTTTTAATAAAACATGTTTAGGACTCTGATTGCAGCCAAAAATCTGTTTGCCAAGATCTGTAAGTATTTTTTTTTTTTAAGAAATGTGCATGCAAGGCCATTTTTGGTATATAAATGTAATTTCTAATTCGAATATTCGAGTAGTGCATGGCGGTCGCAGAATGGGATTCATGGATATTGTAGTAAATAAATGGAAAAATAACATACATTTTCATAAAAGTAAATATTATCAGAAAACAAGCTTATTAAACAATGAATGAATTTAATGAAAACAGATACAAAAAAGTCCATTATGTTTAAATTCATTTCTCGGTATCCCATAGCGGTCTAAAAATTAGATTTTTCGGATATGGTAGTAAATAAATGGAAGAATCACATATATATATATATTTTTAATTAAAGTATCATTTTTTGAGATATATAAAGTCAAAGGTGTTGACCTTGAAAATAAAAATTTGAAATATATATTCATGTGGCATAACATAAGAAAGCCCACATTAAGTACTTTCTAAAGATAACAATATTAATTAAGACTACATTAATTAGGGCGGAAGTTATGGGAAAATTTGTCATACAATAAATACTAAAATTTGTGTATTTTAGAAATTAATAGCAATGGGGACTAATTACTGGGCGTTTATTCATTTCCCTGCAAGTGGAACGAGTGAGCCAAATTTCATAAAAATCTAAAACGGTCGAAATTTTGAGCTTGGTTGATTTGATGTGGAATGACCCTGTTATGCCTCACACCTCCTTAAGACTTATCAGGCAATAATTATGAAATTTATTAAAAATCGTTATTTAATTCCATTACATTTTATAAACAAAATACCATGAAATTTCAGAATTTTTTTTTCCCCCGTCATGGTTGCAGCAACTAGTTTTGACGTAAATCAACAGTAAACGTAGGGATGATAGAGAAAAACGCATCAGGATCTCCTTCCAGGTGAGTCTCCTCATTCTGTCTCACTGAGTCAAAACGACAGGCGAACCGCATACGCTGGAGGAAAGCATTTTCACCTGACAGAATTCTGAAATCACACCCCAAAAGTTTTGTCAGAGAACTGCTAGTTAGGGCTAAAATACCTTGTCACCAGAAGTCCAGTTGAGTGAAAGGTAGTCTCACTGTCAGAAGGTTAAAAGCACAAGCAATGTCAAAAAATAAATATGTTTAAGTTTAAAGTAAAACTTTCAATCAACACTAAATGTTGAACATAATTACTCAAGAAACAGAAAACTAATGACAGCTTATGTGATAAAATACTTTTATTTGAGCCAAGATAAAAACACATTGTATACAAAAGTTTGTAAAAAAGAAGACAGCATATAAAACTTACTGTCATAGGGAAGAAAATTATAAAATGTTTTAACATTATGGTCATAGCAAGTAAAGTAATAGAATAATGCAAATCATTTTAGTTATTTTACTACATAACTTGCCAACATCAATAGCAAAACATGTATATTTTATTTTTGTGCATAATACTTGTACCTAATCAGAAGTTCGACAATGTATAAACCTGCAGGTACTAACGTCTGGCGTAATTGATAACAGTTTGTCCACAACAGGGTTTCTTATATCTGACATAGTTATATTTATTTTATGTACATTATGAAAACACTCAAAGTGAGAAATGGAATCGATGAATTCTAAGGACAATGATGTTACCAAAGTAAAATTTAATATTTCAAGATTTGGAGAGAATAATAGAATTAACTTAACGGATTTTGCAGTAGTATCGACTCCAAAGTCCATATCTTCAAAGGAAAGCAATTTCAAATTCAATAATGGATAGCCCACTGATCCACTTTTGAATTTTTTTGTGGATTGAAATGAAGTAGGAGTCATGTTTGGGTAAGGTTTTGTTGCAGGAGAAAAATGGACAGATTGCAAATCCAATAAGCTTAGTTTTGGACAAAATTGCAACAACGATTCGACAGATAATGTTCCGTTCCTAATGCGTAATTTTTCTAGACATCTGCCTCGAGACTCAATAAAAGATGACAACACAATGGATTCATCATGTATATAAAAATGAACATTTTTTAATTTTTGGAATTCTGCCATGAATTCAATTTGAGCTTGCAATGTAACAGGCTGCATGGTAAGTTTGGTGACATCAGGACACAACGTAGGGCACATTTTTAAAAACTCAGTTCTAAGAATGGGTCTGTTGTACTCAATAATTAATTGATTCAGTCTGTATGTTTCAAGCGGCTGTAGAGAGTTAACGGTGTCAACATAAATCTCATACAACGCTGACGATACTCCTCTATGCAGAAGAGTAGTCAAGTTTGGAAAATTTCTTAAAACAAATACAAGACCAACAATTGTAACGTCGGTGTACTGGAGATCAAGGTATTTGAGAACATGATTCTTACAAACAGCTCCATATCTCACCTGAACAGGACAAAGCAGCTGAATCCCAGCATCCGTGATGTTGTAGGAAGAATTAAATGAAAGGGTTTCAAGTTTACCGCAATATCTTCCAATACTTTGCAATATATCGTCAGTAAGGTATGTGTCACACATAGTTAGTGACTTTATATTTGGCAACTGCTGGGTCAGATCCAACAACATGTCAGTAGTGTACCAAAATCCTGAAAGGATTAGATTTTCCACACTCTGAAAAAGAATAACTTTCATTTTAGAAAAATAACCTTTGATAAACATAATGCTGCATTATTTACAAAATTGATTACATTACTTTTTTGTCTTCAAGAGTTTATGCTGAAAACAAGCTCTAATATAATGAACAGTTTACAACTCAAAAATCAGTCTCAGTTTCATCTTGAGGAAGGGAATTTACAGTTCTAGAATAATCAAACGAAACTGTCCTACCACACCTTATAGTTCCCCCGTGGAGGACCCGGTTTGAATCCAGGATGGGGACAGTGTCTCTTTTTCTCCAAAGAAAAACAGTTCTAGCTTGAGTTACATATACGTGGGTGGCAACAAAAAAAATAAATGTATAGTATCTATAAAGTTTTATAGGTAGTCCTCAAAGCAAAACGTTGTACAATATTCTGCAACAAGCCTTCAGCTGATCAAAATTGTTCCGCAGGAGGTGTATGTCTATATGCAATATATATATTTATAGATTCTATAAAACATAAATTCCTTTTTTAATAGAAATGCAGAAAACATTTGTGGGACTTTCTATTTTTTAAAATTTATTTTAAGAAAAAAAATTTGACCCATCATTCGATTGTTCTGCAATGTGCATCACACTTTTTAACACATTCTGCTTTAAGGCAGGTAGACTATTCATGATAGGCTGTTCCAACATCAACCACTGATGGATAATGGTATGGAATTCTGGCATATATTAGTGTTTTATTTACTTACACATGTAAAGTTTAACACACAATAGTGCAATTGAAAATAGCACATCACACGTGTGGATAAATGCTGCATGCATGACCCACTCAAGACCCTGCCAAATCAAAATAAACACTAAAGTGACACAACCATATATATTTTCAATTAGCTCATTTACAGATAGCATCCCTATGCCTAGAATATTTTTTTCAAACATTTCCCTTTTTGCAATATTTTTAAATTTTCTATAATTACTTGTTTTTCTTTGGTTTGTTGTACCAAATTCGATCTTACGTTATAGCCAGTTTAGCCCAATGGAACTACATTCTTCTGCCTTCCTACTTCAAGGGTAGTGATTAATCAGGGTGTCTACTCAAATTCTATTTCAAACTTCCCTGACTTTTCCAGGTTACCAGACCAAGTCTTAATCGATTTCAAGTCGCTAATTACAGTAAACAACACACAACGCATTAAAATTTGCGTAATAAAAATAAGTTTCTAAGACCATAAAATCCACTAACACAAACCCCAAAGCCATTTATAACTCAATTACAGTGAATTTACAAATTCAAAAGCTGTATTAAAAAATGCATTTCTTTACACTAAAAACTTGCATTAATTAAATATTTACAACATTTCCATTTGGCCCTTTTTGAGTTCATTATAAAAGAGTTTAACTATATAATCGCAAAGCTGATGCTTCATCTTCTATTTCATTTAAAATGTGTATGACTGTATATAAGGCAAAGGAGATTGGTATGATCAAAATCCCTTACAGATTAAATAGTTTAGCTAAAAATACTTTCTTTTTTTCAAGTTGTAGTTATATATTTGGCAAACATTTTCTCCTGAGAAATATCTAGGCTTAATAATTTTATATAAATTATATTAGTTTTGGTGCAAAAGGGCAATTTTTGGAAGAAGTTTAGACAAAAGTATAAGTTTTTCAAAATTTTCAGTATGCAATGTGGTACAAAAGGTATTGCAGGAAAATTATTTTAATAAGCTATTTATTATAACAATGAATTTCAAATTTCCCTGACTTACGCCTTTGTATTTCAAATTTCCCTGACTTTTCCAGGTATTCCAGATGAGTAGCCACCCTGTTAATTCCGCTATGAACGATGTGACAAATTTTTTTTTTATACATTAGGACATAATTATTTTTAAATCATTTTATTTAGGCACATGTTTTTTACAAATGTTGTTAACAATTATACAAATGTTAATTTAGTCTGCAAAATATGGACCAAGCTATACTGAAACAACATAAAAATACAACATATACTAATTAGATAAAATATGACCATGAACAACAACATATAATTAGATAAATATAATCAGATGAAAAAACAGTAATCATGTTAACGAATAAGTATTTTGATGGCTTGAATGGACAGCATTGAAGAGAGACTAAAAAGTTTGACAAAGCTCATGCTGCCCAGATAGACAAGTGGAGAGCATTACACGGGCGGCAAGTGTACGTCAAACACAGAATGCTTATGTATCAGTAAACAAAATTCGAAGTAATTTTTTTAAAATGCATGAAATTAATTAAACGTGCATTCTTACAAATCCCCTTTCCTTTCTACCCAAAAGAAAATTAAAGGAAAGTCTGGTCATGATGAACAGTATACCTGAATGTTGAAAAATTTCGATTGCTGAAAATTGTCGATCATTCGTGTGTACTCACATATCTAAAAATACATGGCTTGATCATTTGCAGTTGCTGTATAATGGTTATTCAGGTGTTCTGTGTATGAGCTTTCAGACGCATTTGTGACTATTATGCACCTCGGAATATCTCCTTGGTGAAATATGTATGAAAAAAACAAACTTATAAAACAAATAAATTCCATGGGAGTCTCTCGTGGCCTGGTACCGGGCCCGAGAATAGCCCACGGTTGAGAAACACTATTCTACATGATCTAAACCTCTGTCATCTAGAGCAGTAGTTCTTAAACTGAAGTCCACAAGTCTGTGGGATTCTGCAACATCCTCACGAAAGGTTTGTGAAAGCTTGAAAAAAATCTCAACCCACTCTCATTTACCATAAATATAAATCTAGAAGACTGCTGAACAGCATAGGATTTGAACTTAGAATTCAAATTTCAAATATTAAGTCTGGCACAGCAAGGTTTATGTGAAATGCTTCACCTGCATTTCCATTAAATGTTTAGTATTCTTATTATCTTAAAATCTAAACTTAATTAGTTTAATGAACATGTTATAATACGAAATACGCAAATATATTTCTCTCTCCTTTCCAAATTTAAAGACACTTAATGAATTTCCGAACATAAATATAGATTGTTTGCCAATTGACAAAAGGTTGGTTGGTTGTATTTTTATAGCACAATGATCATTCTATGCCACCAATCAACAACAAAAAAGAAACAGACTTTATGCACTAATTGGGTTGTTTATTTATCAGTGATTAAAATAATGCAGGTGGGTTAAAACTTACAACACTTCAGACCATAGACAACATAGAAACCAATTCTGACCAATTTGACAAACATACTAACCACGCACTGTCCATTCAGAACACATTTAACAATCAAGCAAATGCATCTTAACTCTGGACTACAATTCTATGGCACCACTGTAATTGAACCTGGCACAATAGACACATGAACAAACATCTTATCTATACACCACTGTGAACGTTGGACAGGATCATTTTTATAAAGACATATGTAATTCACCTTGTGTAGAGAAGGAAAACAAAGTGTAATTATTTTGATTAATGTATAAATATATATCAACTGTTTCAAGAACAGATTGACAATCTCAAACAATATCAGAAATAGTTTTGAACTCTATACAGCTATCCAGACAATCATGTTGTGTATTAGCATTTCATAATTATATATCATACCCTGTAGTAGCATTTCATAACCATATAGCAAAGTTCCGCTATACCCTCCTCCCCCATTTGTATAAAGTGTGTGTCAATGGTCCTATTCCAGTTAGAATTCCTGAAAATATGTAATAAATTTCCTTTTAATTCAAAATATCATGTTCTCTTAACAGTGTCATGTTGTGTGTTCACTTTTATAGACAATCCTTTAATTTTGAATACCACTGTACTTGTAACAAGTGATGATGAAATTTCCATGTATAGAGGTCTTGATCTTCAATAAAAATTACATACTTGTTAATTTATGTGCACACATGCACGCAACCGTGGAAAAGCTTCTATTTCTTGAACAGAAAGATCTACAATAAAATATCTGACATTCGGAGTGGTCATGAAAAGCCTAAAAGCAAAATCAGTAGTTACTTGTGTAAAATACATATTCACTTTCTCGTTGGACCCCAAACAATTCTGCGTAGAGAGACCATTAACAAAATAATACGAAAATGAGTTTACATCCTGGAGATTCGATGTTTCCTGGAGCAATTGACAAAAGGCGTTTTGTTGAGATAGCAATGCTGCCAATTTCCAAATCCATTCTCTCCAAAGAGAGGCTTGTCAAGTGTTTAAATGTATATTTTCTATTACTTTCAATTTCGCTCGAGAGTTCCAAATGAACATCATTTAACGTTGGACATCTTTATAAGAAGCAGAACTTATGTAGATATTCCACAAGTACAGTTCTACAGTACTGTTACAGAGGAGTTTCAACTCCTCCAAGTACATTCCTTTCAACTGTATAAACAACGAAAAGTCAACATTTGCAAAAACCATCACAAAATAAACTTTTTCTAGTTTTGTAAATCCTATAAGAGAATCAAGTTCATCTTGTGTTTTAAGTCCATTAACCCAGAGTGTGGTGACATGAGGACATAAAACAGTCATCAATTTCATGGTTTTGGTATTAAAATGGCCAAATCCAAAACATAATTCACCTTATAGGGTAGAAATAATGGACAAGCACTGTAAGTTAACATATTAGTATAATTATGGCATACAGCAGGTGCCAACTCTGTATGGTTAATACATGCTAAGTTTAGAAAAGGTTCTAAAACAAACCTAATACCAACAGAAGTCTGGCAGATATTGAGGTACTTTAGCTTGTGGTGTCGACAGACAGAAGTCACCATCTTCAAAAGGTAAGCAAAGTGCTTTGTCAAACTTCCATGACAAATACCAACACTGGGACTTTGTATTTTGGTGCAAAACTTGGCAACCTTTGCCAACATGTCCGTATTAACTCCAATACATGAGAAAGTTAAGGACTCAACATTTGGCAAGTGGCAGAGGAGGAATAGTATTTCATCTCTAGTAAAAGTATTCATGGGAATGACTAATTTTACGATGGTCTGAAAAGTACGAGAAGGGATTTAAACCTGACGGAACAGATTTCTGCTTATATTAAGAGAAATAGACTACTGACAATTACAACTATCCTTTTTTTTGGTACAGTGAATTTGTGATAAGTTGAATTCCTGGGAACTGACTAAAAACGTCAAGTTATCAGAAATTCGACTTATCGTTTGTCCTTGATTGGACTTGTAAGTTACTTATCGTTTTATATAGTAACTTCATTTAAAGAAGCAGAACATTACATTAATAATTAGAAGTTATTCATTTTATGAACTATATTATTTATTGCTCAATGCAACTTTTGCATTACCTAGCCATATTTTAAACGCAGGAAACGGTACTTACATTAATTATATTTTCTCAAAAAATCGGATTCTTTTGGATTGTTTTTGCAGAAATTCTCCTTTTATGAAATTATTTACCTTTTGTAAAAACACGAACGAAATTGCATTTACTTTATATTTAATATAGTTGCTACACTTGCATTTTACCTGTTTTTAATGTTGAGGTTTACTTTCTATTCTGTTAGTTACTTGTACACCTAACTAGTATTTAGTGTACATAATCACAAGACTTGTGTACCATTTAAAAATTAATTTCGACCCCTGATGTATGTATATATTTAATCCCAGAAAATATTTTTGGGTGGGCATGCAAAACTAATATAGGGACTTAAGGAAAAACTATCAACAAAGGCTGATATGGGGGGGTGGGGGGCACCCCTTGAGCCGCATTTGTTTAGTCCTAATATTATTGATACCGTAGTGCGGCCCGCGGGCCTATGGGAACAAGCAAAATTGGCCCTTGGACTGAAAAAGGTTGAAGACCCCTGGTTTAATATCTAGTCAACATTTTTTTTTTAAAATAACTTTGTTTTATTGTTATTTCTTTTTAACCTTAAAGTATGTTTCTTAGAGTAACCTTAACAGTAATTCAAAGCATTGTTGATGTAAATAATTTTATTGGTACGATTTTTTTGAGCAACGAAACAAACTAATCTTTTTTAGCATTCTGTTACAACTTTTTTTTCCATTTTAGCATTTTTTGAGCCTGCTTAAACCCTACTTTCAGGATTCAATAAATAATACACTATTGGATCTACATGAATTATTTACAAACAACAACAAAATATGCAATTAGTGTTCTTAAGGTGTAGCAGATATGTTGATTGATGTATTTATTACATTTTTTTACAACTACACTCCCATTTTTGACTTACTTGGTTCAAGAACGACAATTGGGCAAACAATTCCAATGATGGCATACTAGTAACCCATCTATCTACTTTACAAAATATCCCAGTTTGACTCCCAACGGCTGGTACCCAGCACTTTCTGCCCATCTGCAACCTGAGGTTTGATTTCCTCAACCACAAAGCTTCTGTTCATGTATTTACAGAACTGTCAATTGACAACATTTAATGGTAGGTTGTTTCATTCTGATGTAAATATACTCTTGCATCTCTTAATGAACTAAAGCTTTCATTTTCACATTATTTAATACATACGTATAATGGTGTAAGTCTAAAGCTCTACACAGATCAAAGAAACATTAAGAAAAAGAGGTAGTCTTAATCTAGTAACCCTTAAGTTTTCTAACCTGACGCTGTAGTTTGTTTGCTGTGAGTTTTATAGTGCATGGACAACAAGGGTTATGCTGCACTGGGACCTACATTTTCCAGAGAAATCCAAACCTCTTATAGCCTAGGCAGCTATTCCCAAAGCTTTGAACCTGCAACCTACTTTTTAGAACATCGATCTTTCATGCCTCACTTAGCTCCAACCAGGGATGGACCTGGGGCCGAGACTTGAACAACTTTTTCATTGACCACAGTAAAATTTGAACACTTCTTTTCAGATATTTTCAGATCTTTCATTTTTCTTTCAAAGAATTTGAATGGCATATTTTTGAAAGCCGAATGCTTCGCCTGAAAATGCCAATGCGTCTGTTCAGTTGAATACTGTCGTTTGCGAGTACTTCACAACAAAAATGCATTGTGGCTGTAGATCTTCTAGTAACCATTCCACGAACATCTGAATTTTAAGTTTGATTGCTTAGAATTTATCAGTGAAAGTTATTCGTCATTGACTTTGATTATCATCACCGGCATCTTTGTCAACCACTTATCCATGATGCAGAGAGGATAAATTAATATAAGATACTTGATAAATCACTCGCAGAAAAAAGGAAGTTTTCGTGAGTCTGGTGGTGTATGATCCTCCAACTTCTCATTGCCAGTGAAATGCTCTACTCATTAAGCTACAAAGTTAACAAACTCTCCCCTTTGTGCGAATATAAAGCTTCAGGACGGACAAGTCGGCAATGCACAAAAACTTTCATTCCTCTGTAAGCGATTTATCCAGTAATACTGCCACGATTGGCCTTGCAGATGGAAATTATTTGCATTTAATGTAAGATAGTTATAAATAATTAATAACGGGTCCGATTTATTTTGATAACTATGACAGACTCTTGCAATTAGTGCACTATTATATTCAGATTGGTCTCTATTCAAATGGTATTCCAATAGCCACTCCCGTGTTGTTCAAAATTTACCTTTCTCCTTTGGGCAATGCCTACATATCTGTCAATTAGTTTATTCCTTCTTTTGTCAATTTCAAGCTCTCTTACACAGTGGTGTTGTCTCTATGACAATATATACTTGTACTTTCTGCAGTTCATTGGATATGACAAAAGACTGGAATAAATGAAGTCTCAAATGTTGAATACTTACTATTTCCTTGCGTTACCATAACAGATCTACAAAGCTCATATTTCCACTAGTTACTGTGAGAATACATAAGGACTATGGTTTCTCATGTTAAATAAATGTGGAAATATAATGTCAATGAAGGGTAGAAGAAAAGAGGCAGAAAGTAGGCTATTATTCTTTTCAACCCCCCCCCAATCCCACCTGGGGAAAATAACAAGAATGAGCAAAATTGGCCCTTGGACTGAAAAAGATTGAAGACCCCTGTACTACAGGAAAAACGACTTAAGGGGTCTTCGGGAGTTTCAAAATCATTTGATATATTTTCATTAGGTATGTTAGTTTTGCAAATAAAACCACAAATACTCAGCAATGTAAGGTGGAAAAGTCAGGAAGATTGTTTGAAATCGTTCATATCACTTGCAGATCATGGAAATGACATGGATGATAAAGGAGCTGTCCAAGTCAAATAATCAAATGATTGATAAAGAAGTAAAGTGACTTGTTGCAACTCTTAAAACTTAATGCTGTTGCCCTGTTTTGAAAAGACGACTGTTCTATTGCAGATGCTCATGAAATTTGGTTGACTCTAATGAATGATGATAATCCCATAGAAATGAAAAGTATGAAAAGGTAAAAAGTAGACTTAATTAGGCAATAATTCATCAACATTATATGCTTCATTCAAAGTAAATGTGATCTACATTGTCACAAGAGCAGGAAGAAAATACAGTGATACCCCAGTACTCGTCGTTAATTGGTTCCAGAAGGCAAGACGAGAACCGAACGAATTTTTCTCGTAAGGAGCAACGTTAATTGAAATAATCTGTTCCTGAACAACAAAAGTTTCTTATTTTACTTCGTAATTTATACATTTATTGGGGCTGTTGTTTTATACAAAACTTTAAAACTAGGAAGACAAAAAGAACAATAATTACCTGTGCATACTAGATCAAATGTAGTTATTACCGTTACTTGGAAGGGGAATCACCATTCGATAAAAGATCAGGCACTTGCAAAGGGATTCCTTCTTTTTTTCTGTCTCGCAATACCACTGAATCATGCGGAAGTCTAAGAATTAGGGAGTTTCACTAGAAACCTATCAAGAGAAACTTGCTTCTGCCCATGTTTTAAAATGTTTCAGAACTGAGACATTGTTTTATCATTACACAATTCCATAAGTTGGTTTGTTAGAGCTTTCTCAGGGCAATACTTTTCAACAAAATTTTGTAATTCAACCCACTTAGAATACATTTCTTTCAGCAGTACAGTAGGGACTTCCTCTCTTCTCTCCTCTTTACCTGAAGGAACTTCCTCAGCCACTGTCTGCCACTGCTCCCTCTGAAGTTCCTGTAGATCTTCAGTGCCGAGTTCATTCTCTGTGCTCCTCAACCAGATGCGTAATGCGGTGTTATTGGCTTTGTGACAAATGCCAACCAAGCGTCGAGTGCTGAAGCATTTTTTTCTCGTCAGATTGCGTCGAATACCGAATTCGACGAGTTCCAAGGTACCACTCTACTAGGTGAATTCCTTAATGTCATTAACCCAAATTTTGTGCTTTACATTATAGCTTTTTGAGCAAAATCAGCTCCTTTTCCTGAAATATACTACTCCAATAAAATCTTGGAAAATGTCTCAGCTTCCACATGATGGTCTAGTTTGCAGAAAACACTTTAAATGAAGGTTTTTGACTCTCTCTCTCTTGTCCATGCAGTGGTGATATTGCCTGCAGTACTGGTGGGCCTGGGTGAACATTTCTCTTAAGCTTTTCATTAGTAAGAAATTTTTTGAATTAGGAAATAGCAGGAAAACTGATCTTTTGCTATAGACTGCTTTATCGAAAAGATCAGCCTGAACTTAAATGCTAGTGAATTTGCTATGATGTAACCTTTGAATGAAGTTTGTTGTTAATTGTTTTTCTTTAAAATACATTGCATTTTAGGGTATTTTGGTAAGTTTTTAACGCATGAAATAATTCTTTTCTTGATTTCGGCCGGTTATTGCCACTTTTATGACATGCCGGTTTTAACCACCTTGACAAAAACTGGCCAACCCTACTAGCATTTTTTTTTCCTTGATTATACAAGGTATTTGTTAAGTAAATATTAGTCTTGTAGTAAAGTAATTTTAGTTTTGTGGTAAAGTAATCTAAGTTTTATAGTAAGTAAAATTTTAGTTTTGCCAGTGTAAAATTGGTATCCCTACAAGTCTTCTTTCCCATCAATTTCTTGTGCAACAATCATCACTTCTCAACTTAAAAATCACAAAATTTCATCGTACATAATTTTTTTTTAGTTCTAGTGATGCATTTAAATCACATTATCAATATCCATGCAAGACTGCAGAAGGGGCCATTTTGAATAAAGCACCATTTCAAAACTAATTGAATTGATTTGGAAATGTTATAAAGCTACATGACAATACCATTTGACGTGCATATGCATGACACCAGGAATCAATGCATGTTTAAAAACACGTCGTTATGCACATTATATTTACACATAACCAAGGGATAATGAAGGAATCAGACACAAGCTACACCTTTCAGTAATGTTAAAAAAAAAAAAGTATATTTTATATATATATATATATAATTGTATGCGTACACCCATACAATTAGAAATTGTGAAAATATTATGAGTCATGCTATAAGAAGGGACTACAAAAATGCATAAAGAGGTCACCACCTTGCTGTCCTGGACCTGGGCACATGATTACCAGATGATCAACAGAATAGATGGATACAAGATTTGTGATTGGTTGACAGAGAACGTAAACGAGAAACAACGAAGGTAAAGTATTTGAAAGAGAGCCATGGACCTTATGATGGTAGAACATAGTCCTTCATGGACATAGGAGATTATCTTAATATATTTGTGTAAGTGTGGAGATGAATTTTGATTTTTTCTTTGTTAATTAATAAAGTAATTAACAGTTGAAGGTAGTGGATACTTTGTGTAATGAAATTATTTAGCATTGCAAAGAATTAATACTCAGAGTCAAATCAAGCGTTATTTGTTAACACAGAGTATGAACAAGTATTCGTAAATATCATTTCGAATGACATTCAAACAGAGAAAAATAATAAAAAATCGATAATTACTCACCCTGTAGAATCAAATAATAATTTATGACTATTTTAAGAAAAGTTTCTACATCTAAATTAAGCTTTTCTAGCACTGAAATCAACCCCGGTCACAATAGTGGTGTTACACCTACCTTCGTGTGCTTTAACAATAACTCTAGGTCCAATGAGTTCAAATCAAGATCGCTAGCGAAGATTACTCAATTTTTAATGTCCTTACACTTTCTCATTATAAATCACTCATAACCATTAGTACAATAATGACAAAATTCATTTCAAATTACATAATGTACATAATCGTAAAAAATATATTTTTATAAATAAAAAATTCTTACATCTCCAATGCTTTTCAATTGTTCAACAACACATCTGGTATCATGCAAATTTTTGCAGAGGTTTAGGTCAATTTCCTTCAAACAGCGGTTCAACAAAAAATCCAGGTACTTTGTGAAATATTCTGTGTCAGCCAGAATTTGAAACAGCTTCTTCGAGTAAGCTTTTTCTATTAAAACAACAGTACACGTTTAAGATTTAAAATTTTTCAAAACATCCATGTATATAAATTTACAAAATTATATGTTTATACAGTCGAACTTGGATAATTCAAAACGTTTTAATTCGAATTTGAACAAAATTTGAAATTTTCCTGTAGTTCATTGATTTGTGCATTTAAAAAAAAAAATATTTTTATTCATTCACAATTTTTCTTCCCTGGAAGAAGCTAAAGGAAAGGAACCCCTGTTGCACTATTCTTAGGGTGGGGGGGAGGGGGGGGTGAAAACTGGGAAGTCGTAAAAGAGACAGCTCAGATCATGAACGTAGGGCTTTCAAAATTATTGGGGCTGGGGGGCGAATCACACTTTATGTACATTTATAGATTACAGAGTATGTAAAATCTCAATTTATTTCAGATTATTGCGAGGGAGCTCAGGCCCCACAGGTCCATACAACTCTACGCCTCATGTATGCCTGATCAGGATTTTGTATAAATACTGATGAGAAGTTAAAAGTTTGTGAGGACCTTACGGAAGTAAAAACCTTGGCTGATACATAACAGTGTTCATTCTACGCTCATTTTGTGGAGCGGAGTGTCCTGTCCATTCTTTTATGAAAATATGAGCCGTCCTCATAGGTCAACAAATACCGCCCTCCTTAATATCAAAGAGATGATTTCTGACGAAATAGACAAAAGCAATTTTGTAATAGGAATGCAAATAGATCTCCAAAGAGCGTTTGAAAATGTTAAGCATGACATTTTATTAATGAAACTAGAACGTTTTGATATTTGGGGTATGGGTCATTCCACGTCAGATCAACCAGGCTAACAACCCGACCGTTTCAGATTTTTATGAAACTTGGCTCATTTGTTTCACTTGCAAAGAAATGAACACATGCGCAGTAATTACTAACAATAGCTATTAGTTTCTGAAATACATAACTTTGAAAATGGGTGGATAGTTCAAATTTTAGCGTTTCTTGTATGACAAATTTCCTCATAACTTCCATCGTAATTAATGTAAAGATTTGATATTGGTACCTTTAGTTTGTTTGTTTTTTGTTTTTACGGCTCAAAGACTACAGTGGTCATGCTGCGCCGGGACCTACAGTTTTCCGAACCTCTTAAGGCCTGGGGAACCAAACCCCGGACTACAGTGAGCAGTGCGATCTTTTACGAGATCTCTGAGTAAGCGTTCTTTTTGCACTGCTGGGAGTCGAAACCAGTTAGACTGCGGCAAGAGGGAACGCTGTTACCATTACTGCGCACCGCAGGGCGGGTACCTTTTTTTTTAGAAATATCTTTAATGTGGGCTTTCTTATGATATGCCAAATGAATATATATTTCCAGGGTTAACACATATAACGTTATATATCTCTCTTAAAAAAAAAAAAAAAAAAAAGGGCATTTTATTTATTTTTTAAATATATGTTATTTTTCCATTTATTTTCTACAATGTCTGCGAATCTCATTCTGGGACAGCCGTGGGATACCGAGTAATTAATTTAAACATACTGTGCATGTACCCATTTTCATTCAAAAATTATATAATGCACTTGTTTTCTGCCATTATTGTTATTTTAATTTTTTTTAGAAAATTATATGTTATTCTTCCATTTATTTTCTACAATATCTGTAACTCTCATTCTGGGACCGCCATGCAATACTTGAATATTAGAATTAGAAATTACATTTTTACACCAAAAATGACCTTGCGTGCACATTTCTTTAAAAAAAAACTTACTTGCAGATCTTGGCAGATAGATTTTTGGCTGCCATCAGAATCCTAAACATGTTTTGTTAAAAAGAGGTTTACAAATTTTTATTAGTAATATTTATTGACCCATTTCACATAAGTAGAACATTCTCATAGGGGAAGTGATAGGATGGACATTTTAACATGATTTTCTGGATAACAGGGGAAAGGCAAATCTTTGCTTAACTTTATTGTCTGTTATTTCCACTCACTAACACTTCAACTATATATGTTTTACACCAATGCTTCAGTTAACAGATGGCTGGCCATGTGGGTTTGGGCATTAAAGTTATTGACGAGTAACATGTCAAGAAAGGAGGGGCTTGGCACTGGCATCCTTAGGGAAAGGAGAAGAGCAAATAATGTTTAGGGATCAGTTGAAATAGTTCAGAATTCGTAGACTAAAGACTTTGATGTTCAATTTTTGGCATTTCAATTACATGTTTTATTATGGTGATTTTGAGGGAAACTGTTTAAAAGATGGAGGCTTCTGATCTTAAAAAAACTGGAACAGTCAGGGTGTGTTGCAACCCATTCAATGAACCTGGTTATTTAAATGTGAGAAAAAATTTAAGGACCGATCTCCCTTGGAGGGTAAAAAAAAGATTTGTGATATGTGTCGGAAGAAACTACAGTTAATATAAAATTAAAAAAATGAGGATGTATCTCTAGTTGCTATAGCAGGCACAAGTAGAACTTCTGCTAAGAAACACGAGATAGTTGCCAAATGTGGTGATCAGACATCATATACTTCTGATTATGAAAGAAAAAGAACAATATCTCATTTAAATGAGAGCTTGCAAAGTATTTAGAAAACACCAATAAAAAAGAAAAGACTTACGGAAATGAAATACCCAAGAACCAATCTAAAAAAAATAAGCAACGCTTTAAAACAAAAGGTGACCACTATTGCATACAGTGATTCACCTTCTAATTTAGCTGAATTGGAGATAATTTCTTTTAAAAGAAAAATTCAAGAGCACTGAGAACAGAAGTTTACAAGCACAAATTTTAACTGTTTTGCCTAAGAGCTGGGGCCTGCTAAAAAAAAATAGAAAAAAGAATTTGGAACCTGTAATTACATGGTAAAGAAAGCTACGCAACTCGTCACACACACACATATACAAAAAAAAAATCGTAGCATCACCCAACCCAAAACCTGAAAAGACCGTTAGTCAAGAAACAGTAAGCCTTATGCAAACGTTTTATAACAGTGATCACATAAGTAGGATAATGCCAGGAAAAAAAGACTTTGTCTCAATGAAGGTTGATGGAGAGAAGACACACATACAGGAAAGACTGGTACTGGTAATGTAAATGAAGCATTTAAGCTCTTCACAGATAAGTACCCAAAACTTAAAATTGGATTTTCCAAATTTGTGGAACTTAGACCAAAAAACTGCATTTTGGCTGATACTAGTGGAACACATGCTATCTGTGTTTGGCATATTAATCAAAATGTTAAATTAATGCGGCTGGCATGCAAACTGAAGGAGCTAAGTAAAGAGCAAAATGTTCCTATTGAGTCATGCAAGATGTGTACGACACTATTACTGTGTAATCCTGCAGAAATAATTTGTTACTTAAGAGATTATGAAAATTGCCCTAAACTTAAGGAATTTAGAAAATACACCAAAATGCTTTTTTCATGAAAATAGCATACAAACAATAACATATAAACAGTGATTAAATGTTGATCAATCAGTTCTCGAACCTTTGTCTGCCAATTGTCATAACTTCATTGAGGATCATGCCATGACTGATAACTTTAGTAAATGAAACTGCTTTTTTGACTTGATAATTTAGCAAAATCTATAAAATATAAGTTTGTTTTGTTTTTTTTCCATCTTTTCTGTAAGTTTTAAGTTTTTTCTCTCCTTTTCAAGTTATCCTAAACCATATGTTCAAATACACACTGTTTTTACCTATTAGAATCTTCAATACTGTGATACAGCAGTTCAAATATAATACTGCTACTGTGTCATGTCTGTTGTTTACTGTGTCATGTCTGTTGTTTAAGGTTAATCCACCTTTTTACACCTAATGGCAGAAAACAAGTGCATTATATAATTTTTGAATGAAAATGGGTACAAGCATACTGTTTAAATTACTCAGTATCCCATGGAGGTCCCAGAATGAAATTCTCAGATATGGTAGAACAGAAATGGAAGAATAACAAATATTTTTTTAAGAAAATTGAAAATACCTTTTTTTGAAATATGTACGGTTAAAGGTGTTGACCTTAACAATAAACATTTAAAATATTTATTCATGTGGCATTTCATAAGAAAGCACACATTAAGCACTTTCTAAAGATACCAACATTGAGACTCGAATTAGGACGGAAGTTATGGGAAAATATGTCATACAAGAAATGCTAAAATTCGAGCCAGCGACCCATTTTCAAACTTGTGTATTTCAGAAACTAATAGCAATAGGGACTAATTAGTGGGCATTGATTCATTTCTCTGCAAGTGGAACAAATAAGCCAAATTTCATAAAAATCTGAAATGGTCAGGGTGAAAATCCCATTTTTTTTTGATTGATTTGACCTTGAATGACCTATACACTGAATTTTTAAATACGTACATATGCATGAAAAGTTAAATGAATGCTTACCAAGAAAAATAGATATTTAAAAGGAAAAAAATTAAAGTATGAAAAAAAAAGATTTTAGACGAGATAAAAGGCAAAATCGTGGGAAATCAAAAATAAACATCAACTTTCAACCAATTTAAAGGCAAAATAAATGTAATATTTACAAGAATAAATGAAACATACATGAATAACTACACAATCCTGAACATTGCTTGTGAATTAATTCTACTAATTACCATATGAAAAGTCTCACAGCACACATTTACTTAGGCATGTTACGCGACTCTCTGCACTCAAATGGTTATTTACCTTTCTTTGAACTTTGACATTGTAAAATTTGCCACCCAGGGTAACGGATTCCCCATCCAGCTTACGTCTATGTTCCAAAGTAGGTAGACTGACGAGCTGGCTCCAAGTGAGGATACACTTGAGCCAGCTCTGCCCAGTCTACTTTGAAACATAGACGTAACTTGAAGGTTAAATATAACGTAGCTGGATGAGGGGATAAAAATCCAAAATTATATGGAGAAAAAGTACGATTTGCCTCTTTCTAAAGGGACTGGGAGGGACAACTCTCTGCTAGATTACACTATGCTTTTAACCCCCTAACTGGCAATGACGAGATACCTCGCTTCTAAACTCCAGTTCATTTCTGTCCATGATGACAGTCAGGAGGTAGGCTCACTTGCAATACAGGTATTTCCTTCCCCCCACTTCACAGTAATCTTTTGAAGACTGGAAATAAAGACGATTGTAGGAAACTGTCCCCCTTCAGGTTTACCTTTTTCCTAAGGTTTACTAAAGCCATTGTGTATTTTAGGAGTATAAAGAGGGAGTATGAATGGCATTTGTGAATGAATCGGAATACAGTTTCAAATTCGGCTTGAGCACTGTCAAATAGCTAATATATAGTGTTCGCATACTCCATTCCGTTATTTAGCTTAAAAAATTTGAACATTAGTTTCTAAATTACTCGTATAATTATTTCAAAATTTTTATGCAATAACGAGTGACGATGAGGAATTTTTGTTCTCCGAATCGAGCGGAGACTTAGATTGCTCAGAAATTTCTAAAGGTGACTCTGATTGTGATCTGAATAGTGTTTGTGATTGGTGCCCGACAGAACCAAATAATGTTTTACCTCCTCCGCCACGATTCCCATTTTCTGCAAAACCCGGAATAAAAAAAATCAATAACAGATAGACAAAATCCTCTAGACTTTTTTCATATGTTTTTCAGTGAAAATATAATGAGGTGCAACCCACTTCTTGCTCTATCCTCTTGAAATCATACTAAGTTGCACTAGATCGCAGTGCAGCATCACATACATCTGAATGATAAGGTGAAAACTGGTGTGAGGTATCGTTTTCTTTTTACTTCACATTTGTATTCAGCATCTGATCTTTTTTTTTTTTTTTATGGATTGAGTGGGCAATGAAAAGGGGTTTAATTGCTTCCGATTATGACTGTCCAAAGAGGAAGAAGTTGGTGAATCCGTGTGGAGATGTAGTGTAGAAGATGAATTTCAGTGGCGTTGTAGGAAATGTGGTGGGGTTTTTTTAGGGTTAGAGGAGGATTAACGAAAATTCTGTGGGGAGAGGAAGAGGCATAAAATTCGCAAAAATTGAGGGGGAGGAAGAAGATTCGCGAAAGTTTAGGAGGGGAGGAAGAGGAGGATTACCAAAAACACTGTAAATAACATGGCGGCTAGTCACTTTGCCGATACCAGAAACATCCAATCCTACAGAATAAGTAAGTACTCGTTTTTTTTAGAATTGGGAGAAGGAGGAAGAAGACAACGACTGCGTAAACAACATGGTGGCTAACTTTGCCAATTTTGGCAGCACTGACTAGAATTCAGTGGGTTGCGTGCCATGGTGTAGGGTCGTACTTTTTAATAAACGAAAAGTCTTCATTCCATGTTTTGACATCATTTACTTTTTCAGGGCTATGCTTCGGGAGGTGCAAGCTGGGCGGTCGCCTAGGGCCACTAAAATTTGGGGACCGCCAAAAAAGTGTAGTGCAAATACCAAGAAATCAGTTTTTAGCGGCCCCATATACTTTCAACAAAGTATTTGGTTAATTCACCTTTTACGTGTTACGTCATACTTCTCATAATGCAACCTCTAAATGGTGGTCAAAATACATATAAGTGTTATTATGCATTGGCATCAGTAGAGAGCCTATGTACATTATAATGATTATTGTGGTGGTCACATGGCCACTGCAGAAACTTTTTTCCGACATTTGGCTGCACAAAAACAGCTTTATAAGTTCTAATAGTATAATAAAAGCGGCTTTGTTCATTGAGTTAGCTTTTCATTAATTCGTTATATAAAAAATTTCAATTATTCGTATCTTTATCAATTTAACTTCATTATCTTTACCTACAGTGTTTTGACCAGTGAAGAACTTTATTTTAAATGATAAACTATGGTCGATCTTTCCATCGTTGTGTTGTGTCAAAACATTTTTAAGGGCCGCTAACACCGTAAGTACGGCCCTGACTTTTTACAGTTTACTTGAAACTTTTGTTGACTGGATCTGACACGGTGAAATCTGCCTATAACGATATTCTACGGACTGGGGAAAAAATACCGTTCATAGAGAAGGTTGAACTTCGTACACTCTGTATGTGTCAAGATCACGATAAAGAACATCATCGTAGCCAGATTTCATTGTAATTTTATATTACATGTATCTGTTTATATTGCGTATCCATATATATATACAAGAATAAATCTTACGCAAAAATGTCAGGTTTTTGAGAAGCACAGGATTTCCCGTAGAACGAGATACCATGAAGCGGTCAAAATTAGAGGCAACTACCTCGATACACACATTGCTCAATTTTGGAAATTCACAAACGGGACTTTCGTCTTCCATCATGCTTACGATCAAAGAAAAATTAAAAACAAAGTTTGGATTAGCAAAAGTTTAAATTTTGAAAAGGATCAAGTTTAAACACTTTGTTTCAAAATCACACATTTTGTACATAAAAACACCCGTTGGAGCTTGTCAAATCACCCAAGGCCTTGAATCACCAATACAATTTATTTTAAATAACGTTGCCAATTTTGAAATGAAAGTTCATCAATTATAGAAGTAGAAAAACTTTCAGAGGCCCCACAGCTTCTAGAGTTTCCTTCAAAGGGAGGTGTACCTTGAAGCACAAAATACTATTTATAATTAATAAAATTTAATCTACGCTTTGAAAGCAACAAAAGGCAAATTTCTCATTTAAAAAAATTGTTTTACGCGAATTCGATTGCACGAATTTTATTTTGTATTTCATTATAAAGTGATAATCTCGGAATAAAAATATTTATAAAAATTCGTAAAAGAATTTTCTAATGGAAATCAGTGACGACTGGTGGGTTATTCAAATGGAGGTTCACTAGTGGCGAAGCTAGTACCTTTGTTTCCCGGGCCAACTAAGATCTAGCGCCCCTCTGGCACGGCGCCGGCCCCTTCACTGGCCTCCCCACCAACACTCCAGGTCATATGCTCAGCCTGCCCTCCCTCTAGTTGCGTCCGTGGGTTTACAATACATAAACTACGAAATGAAATTTTTACAGGCCAAAGAAATGTACAAATTAAAATATATAGTGTTTTCTTGGCGTATGCTTGAAGAAAATAAATCTTCTTCTTTGCGTCTCAGGACCGCGAAATTTTGACGGCCAGGGGCTCCCGATAGGGTTAATCCACCTCTGTAATGCCGATAATCAGTTCTTTTCACCATAAAAAAAATCAGGAGGGTGTTTTTTCTGGTTGAACGTTAAAAAAATAAACAAGGAAAATGCAATTTATTTTCTAATTGTCCAACCAGAAGGGACACCATCCTAACTTTATATGATGAAAAGAATTGATTATCAGCATTATGTAAAAAAATTTCATTGTAGAGAGACTTGATTTTCTGCTGCAATGAATTTCTGAAATTTTCATAAAAAAGAACAGACAAAAAATTTTTATTGTTGTAGATTTGTAAAGGGTACATATAAATTTCCAGCATTTTAATATTAATAATTATACCTTATAGCTTGCACTTTTATGTTTCAAATAACGCTGTTCAAAACGAACAAAATTGGTTCATAAATAACAAAGTTACGGTAATTACACGCTGAAAAATCACCTTGTTCATAGGCATAATTTCGTTCAATTCAGCCAAATTTCAAAGTGCTCCTGATCTCAGGTTTGTCCAAAAAAATTTCAAAAAAAAATTCACCATTTTTCATTTTGTACTTGCTGACAAAAAAAATTCTGGAAAATCTGTGATATGGGGCCAACAAGATACAACACTATATTATTCCACGCAGAGTAAACAACGCAGAGTTTCTACACAACACCTAAAAATAACACATTTTTATAAATTCACTTTTCACGCGCCTTCTCGATTAAGAGCAACTGTACATATTTTTACTCAATAAATAATTTTCTGGTTGAACGTTAAAATAAACAAGGAAAATGCATTCATTTCTGATTGTCCAACCAGAAGGGGACACATTATCGCGAGGAAATAACACTTTGTTTGAAAATACGAGGTAACGAAGAAATCACGGCAAAGTATGAAACAAAAACAGAATAACCCGTATGCGAATGGCTGTGACTAATCGCCATGGAATGCACCAGTACCCTAGAACTGGGAGGAAACGCGATTACTGGTTCGTACGATGGCACAGAACGCGGTCTTCAGTTTCGTGTTTTGTTCGGGTCGTGCGTTCTATTCCCGATATACACTTTCTTTCCTTTTTTTAACCACGGAGGGGTCAAAGGTGACCGCGAACAGAAAGAGCCGTGTTAATCTGAAGACGTTTCCGGGCTCACAACATAAAATATACGTTCTCATGACCTGGATGTTGGTATGGTGATGATTGATGTCGAGGAGGTCTCCACTGACGTTGGACCAGCCACTGTTAACAAGGAAGTGTTTGTTTGTTCGTTTGTTTGTTGCTCCTGTTGGTGCCTCTGGCTTAATACCGAAACACCTTTCCATTCCTATGGGTATATGGGTCTTTTTAGCAAATAAGAAACGATTTCCGAGAAGGTCATTGAACCCCCGGAATCGGCCCTGACACAGGACGTCTATGGGGTGCAAGCGGGAAACAAAAGTTGCCCTCCCTTTTCTTCTTCTTCTTCTTCTTCTTCTCCTTCTTTTTTTTTTTTTTTAAAGTTCACGCGCAAGTCTATCCGATGCGCAGAACACCAGACTCGATTCGACATCGTTAAAATCCGGCAGAAATCTTATTTATTCATCCTCCCTCTCAAACAATACGCAATTAAATGAAAGAACAACACTATATTATTCCATGCAGAGTAAACAACGCGTTTCTTACACAACACCTAAAAAATAACACATTTTTATAAATTCACTTTTCGCGCGCTCGATTAAGAGCAACTGTGCGTATTTTTACTCAATAAATAACGCATTTCTTACACTGCGCCTAAAAGTTGTATATATTTTGTACAAAAAGTACGTACTCGAGACCACGGCCAGTTTCTATTATGTTTGCGAGAAGAATGAAATGTCCGAGTGAGGTTTCGTTTGAGTCGTATGTTCGTTTCTCAGCGCGGACGGTGATTATTTTCTTTCAAATGTGAAAGTTGAGGGACAATCAAAATGAAGATATAAAAATAAATAAGGGTTTCTTTCCTGTCCTGATTATTGATGTTGAGACTGCTATTTTCGACATATCTCATATAATTTATTGTTTTGTTTATAACCGAGTGCGGGATGAGGGTCCCGTCGGGTCAGACTCATCCCGCACTCAATATTTCTCAGGTCGAATCTGATTGGTTCTCGCTGGGTTTTCCCCATGTTTCCGGGTATAAAAAGGGGACCCTGTGCCGAGAGGCTTCACTTGCTCTCTGATTTTCGCTCTGTCGATTACCAGAACGCTCTTTCTTCTTTTGTCTCCGGAGTTTACCCTTGTGGTTATTGGGATTAATGGCTGTCGTTGCTAGGAAGGATGATGTTTCTGTCGTGGTGGTGGAGGAGGATGCTGATGAGATTGTTGTTTTGGAAGTCTTGCCTGAAGACTTT
>QLNU02001543.1:30279-43416 GCA_006491805.2 Dysdera silvatica | reverse complement strand
GCAAAAGTTCCTGTAGCGAGCGATTACAATAGCGTAAACAGACCCTTCATGTTCAAGTGTTCTATTCGATTGTTAATTCCACGGTATTGGAGTTACGAAAAGAATTGGTATAACAGTTAGCCACTTTTTTTAAAATAATTTTCTCCCGGTAAATTAATGTTACCCGATTGTGAAACCCAATATTTTACGGCAGAGCCCGGGGCGACCGCCCCGCCCTTGGAGCGGCCCTGTTCGTTGATAATAGTTCTTACCATCAAAAATATAATTTTCAAATAAAACCAATTTTAAAAGTTTGCTAGAAATAACTTCAGTAATGTTACGAAATTCTTCACGCAATTCAAAATATCGAAAAGTAACGTTATAAATGTCACGACTATTAATTCTATTGAAAAAGTCCTCAAAATCAAAAGTATATAAACATACAGCTTGTACAATTTTAAAAATTTGAATAATGTCCTTACTATTATTAATAATAGTGCATCATGTTTTACTTTATTTTCAATAAATTTAAGTATTTGTATAAGTAATTTATTTGCATTTGTTAAAATAGTGTTAGTACTACAAGTAATTAAACGAAACTTTATATGATTTTTATGGAACTTAGGAATCATATCAATACAGCTAAACTTCTTTTTAAACTTTTTTTATTAAGTTGTTTATTCTTAGCTATCATTTTATTATAGAGGTTTTTTTCTGAAGTAGTTATTTTTTTAAAATATATTTGAACTGTAAAGATTCTGTAATAATAATTTTCCATAAAATGCTTTGCATGTAAAAGCAAACTCGAGATTCAAAGAGAATTTATTACTTCTCCTGTAGACAAAACTAGTAATTAGTTTTGTCTACAGGAGAAGTAATAAATTCTCTTTGAATTTCTTTAATCTCTTCATTCCTGAGGTATAGTCCGTTCACGGAAAATTGGCGGGTAGTATCGTTAGAATTCATGTTAGCTGACGTCAGAGACGGCTTGTTTCATTGCAGTAGAGGTAAGGACGTCTTTCATAATTCGTCAACTCCCTTGAATTCTAACGGTGCTACCCGCCAATTTTCCGCGAACGGACTATAGGTAATCTGACGGAACTTCAGAAAACGGTTCGTATTAAAAGTAATTCGTCTTAAGCGTGTCCGTCTTAACGAGGTTTGACTGTATTTTTCTTATATTGTTCTTAGATATAAGTACCTTTAAATTGATTCACTTGAAAAATCTATTTTTTAATAAATTCTATTGCAACTGTGAACCACATATTAAATTCTTCTAAAGGTATATTATATTTAATTGCATTTTTGTATATAAATCTCCTAAGATCCTGAATAATTCCTTTTCTATTTTAAGGTAATCAAATATTTTATGAAAAATAAAACCAGAACCCATATTGCAATAATCTTTGTAAGGATTCATATTTAAAAAATTTAAGGTCTCCAGACATAACATGTCCAAGATGTCTATCAATAAAAACCGTGTATTTATCACAAACGCACTTGACTCCAGGTGCGACAATAGGGGGATGTGCAAAAGGGCGCGACTGCGACCCCAAATTCTGCAGCAAAAGCTATTTTTTATTGCGGTGCAAATTACTTTACAGACTGTAAATTACTTTACAGTTGTTAATATAAAACTGATACGGGATTTAATTTTAGCACGTTTTCTCTTTCTATTATCCAATTAAGCGCAAATGTTGGCATTCCATCCCCCTGTGATTTCCAGCCCATACAAGTCTCACCCCAAACGAAATGCGAAATGCCGCCGCTGCTCGACCCTATTATATTTATTATGTTGTATATTTCTAGTAAATATATTATAATTAAACATAATTCTACAGAGATTGTTATAAACATGTTGTATTTTTATATCTTTCCTGGATATTTTTTATATCATTAAGGAACTTTTTTAATACTGATATTATTAAAACATGTATCTGAGAATCTAAGAACTAGGTAAGATTTGTCTATTCCTTTTTCTATATTTATAAATTCTTTAATAATTTTATTTTTAATCTTTTCATTCCCCGAAATTCTATAATTAAAAAATCCCGAATAAGATCCAAACCAAAATTATCCTTAACCAAGAACTCACCATTATATAACATGCCATGAAAATATTGAATACATTTATTGTTCAGCCTGAAATCAAATGATTTAATTTTCTTTTATTTTTCAGATTTATCTTTAAAATCCGTAACTAGATTATGCACATCTAATAACATATTTTTAGTTTCGATTTTTATATTCTTTCCTTTACCTCTATGATCTCTTGTTGTCTTGTGTTGCTGTATTCTTCTATACATATGGAAAAATGTATTTTTTGATATTATTAGTCGTACTAAGGTCTTTAATTCCGGTAAGGGGTCACAACCCCCCTTACGAAATTGGTGCTATTGCTCAAATATTTTAATCTATATTCTTTCTCTCTATTCTTATAATTTATCAACATGAAGATATTATATAATGTATATATATGCATGCCTATATAATTGTTTTGACATTTTGCTTAGTTTATGCGTAGGAGGGAGAATAATTATAATAACTTAAAGTGACTATGCAGTTAGGTATTCGTTTTCTTGTTATATAAACTATTCGGTTCATGCTAAATCGCAAACTGGTTAAAAGACAAGGAAACGGGGAATAAAAAGGCCTGTTTAAACACGATAGATGTGTTTGATCACGTTTATATTGATTGTCGCAAGTAGAATGTTACTGCTTCACGGCACATTTGCGAAACCAAAAGCAATCGCTATTTCAAAGAACATTTGCAGCGGTATATTATAAACATGTTCATAACTCTCTACTTCACTACAATAAAACCTCTCATTAGCTGACACTCTTCCGGCAAAAAATTTGCCCGGTGGAGGAGAGGGTGACCGTAAAAGGAGAGCATTATTGTGATGTTTTCTTGTCGGAGAATTTGCATCTGACCTTAAAAGCCAGGTTCCCGTATCTGAGAGGTGTCCGTTAAGAGGGGTTTACTGTGTTACAAATTTAAACTTTAGTCAACTCAGTAGTTAATTATTTATGTAACTTATAACAGTTATAAATTCAGTTTTTCAGAATTGGTGAACTAACTTTGCTAGAAATTGTTGTACAGGCTTGAAAATAAACATAAGGTGAGGAAAATAAAGGAAAAAGAGAATGATGAAGGAAACCGAGAAAAAATATCGATGAAGAAAATTTATGGGAGGAAAAAAAATTAAAAGACAATATTGAAAATTGGGGAAAGCATTGATAAAATTTGATGAAAGCAGTTTATCTAGATTATAGATGTATGCTTTCTGTATTCTTTTTGTATACAACTTGTAATGACTATAATCACTTAAAGGGTAATGGCGAATATTGAATAACGAACAGTTCAGTGAATTACTTGAACTAATAGCGGACTGTATTGAATGAACTTATTTACGAATAACATCAAGAATAGCATCAAATTTAACTAAATAGATAACGCCTAAATAGATAACTAAATAGATAACGCTAATGAGAAACCGACTCAACTTGAATGAAAAACTGATAACAACAAAGAGAAAAAGCCTTCTCTAGTATTGCGTGCTTTCGGACTAGACGACAACCAAAATTAAAAGAAATAATTTAAACATAAAATGAATTAAGAACAATTGATACTTCTTCATGCGACAAATCTTATTGAGTTCACCATAACGAAGTGGCAACAACATGTAGTATGGATTTATAACCAGACCTAAAAGACTTTGCCCTCTCTTGCCCAAGTGGATCAAAGACAAATATATTTGTTGCGGAAAAACTGCAGTTAATTGAACTTGTGAAGAGGCCAATTTACGTAATTACATAAAATAGAGCTGTGAAATAGAAAATAAAAAGACAGAAGAGGTCCGTAAAATTTCTTCCAAAGAGCGCGTGCATGTGACTGCAACATGTGCAGGCACATGGATTAAACAAAGTAGAGACCTAAACACCGAAATTGCAACTTTTATAAAGCAGAGGATAATCAGATGATATGATGAATGCACAGGCGTACACATCAGGGCCGGATTAAGACCATAATGGGCCCCACGATATATGGGAAAGATGAGCCCCTCCCCCACCCCGTATTGCATGAACAAAGCTCACTCCACAAGACTCAACAATGCACTGAGAATTTTAAAATGTTATTAATTCCGGTATTTTATACAGTAAGTAAATAAACAGTCTACTCGCAAACTTGTACTTTTAGAGCTTTGGTTGCAGCAAATTTTTTAATAACGTCTTCTGAAGTAGCTTTTATATTTGCAAAAAGATCCGATTCAATGGATAATAACAAAAGTGCATTTAGCCTATGTTGCGTCATTGTGGAACTTAATTCGTTTTTCATTTTTTCTAACCTTCAAAATGCTCTTTCTCCACTGGCATTTTTCTGACTGGTAATGTTAAGTAAATACCTAAAACACTAGTAAAAATCGGAAAAATTGGGTCAACCTTGTGTTTTTTTTAACCACTTCAGCATTTCTGCTGGCGATTTCTCGGAAACTTTTCAATGTTTTTCAGTTGTAAACACTCTTGAATGTAAGTCGGTTCTACCACAGGCGTAACTTAAGAATATATATAGAGTGAATATAGCGTAAACGGGGGGGGGGGGACAAAACCCCAAAATTGTGTGACAAAAATATGACTTTGTTTCTTTTCTAAAAAAACTAGGGGGAAAGTGCCCTCTTGCCCCGCCATATTACGCCTACATGTTCTACATCATCCAAATAAAAATCCAAAAATTTTGCGCATTTCTCACTCATTTCGTTATTTGGTATTTCGTGTAAGTGATAAAGGAATCCAAATATGTTTGACAACGTATTGCATTCATCGGATCTCTTTTCTTATCTCCTGGGCAAATGTCATTCTTGATACACTTGGCAAGGATAAAAGGATTACATAAAAGAATTCGTACTTTCAGACTTCGGAAGTAAAATTCTAATTCGGAAACGAAATGTTCTAAAAACGCAAGTAGGCTATTATTTTTTTAGCGTACTAGTTGCTGTGGTAGACCCCTGTTTTCTGTGGGCCCACTGGCGTACGCAGGTGGTGTTGATGGGGTTGTAACCCCCATTGCAATGAAATTTTGTATATTTAACATAGGAATATGTGAGTTGTAGATCTGTAACCCCACCTCATTGGGTCTATAACCTCCCCCCTTATGAACTTTCTGCGTAGGTCTATATGTGGGCCCCAGGGCCCCGGCCCTATGTGCCCTGTGGATAATTTGGCCTTGGTGCGTATGGGGGTTGATGAGTCATAATCTCCTCCATTGTGGTGTGATTTTGTATATATATACGTGTATATCAATATATACAATTGTATTTCTGTAACTCCCCCTTATGAACTTCCTGCTTACGCGTATGGATGAATGATAATTCAACTATGGATAATATTTTGGCACTCACATTCCCCATCTTAAACTAGAGCATATTATTTATAAAAGGGAAAGAGGGCCCCCACCCAGGTCCGGAGTCGAATTTGAGACCCACCGTATAAACTGGTGTACCTTAACCTGCTCGGCCTCCAACCAGGGGTGTAGTCGAGGCCTAGCGCAGCCTAGCCGAGCTAGGGCACTTCTTTTGGAGGCCTAGCGGCGCTAGGGCAAAATTTTACGAAATCACACATTTTATAAACAAAATTCTGTTCAAGTTGTAAATAAAAAATATGTGGATTCGACAATTTTATTAAGAAAATTGTGTTTTAGAGCAATGACCCTAAAATTTTGAATAAATCAACTAAGAAGCGTGGGAATTTAAACGAAACTATAGTTTGGAACACGTATCACAAACTGTGTTCCGAAAATAGAAAAAGGTTGACACAAGGGGGAAAAGGCGGTCTTTTGGTTATCTTTTTCAATTGTTTTCTTTATTTTATTAGCTCACCTCAGAGGTCATTCCTGGTTTAATTCGGCTTGGGCACATGCGTTTATATCACATTATTATTATTTTACACTTATATATATGCTCCGAAACTATATGCTGTAGGCAGTGTCGTATCCGGAGGGGCATTTGGGGGGGAGGATCTTGCAATGCCAGCATGACAACCCACACATAATAATAATTTCTGCTCTTGTCAGATTAATGGGCTGTTGACTGGTTAGGGGTTTCCTGATCCCCCCCGTGGATCCACCCCTGATTTAGAAGAGCGCTAGGCTACTTTTTTTTAGGACCACACCACTGCCTCCAAGGCGTAGGAACGATGTTCCCTTTCTTCGTATATAAAGTTTTATAAAAGATATTATTACTCTTCTCAGGGTTGTCAGAAGAAATATTTCTTCAGCTATCTTGTTAAGGTTGCAATAGGCAACAATAAGTTGTTCGTGTTTCGTTTTTTAATTTGTCCTTTAATTAGCGAGTTTTCAGTAAATTTAAATTTGCTTTTGCCCAGGCGAGACTGTGTGATTCGATGCATGTGTTAAAATTCAGCTCGCAATACCTCAAGTTCTGTTTTCCGTAGAAAATTCGTTTTGATCTTGCTAGAACAGTGATTGAATAAGCTTTCGTTTGATGCAAAATAATACAGAGAGGGCAATTTGAAATAAAACAGAAAAGGTACATTTTGTATCTTTTAACATACTCTCCATATTTCTACGGGATTAATCAAAGCATGGAAAGATAGCGCATTCAAAAATCTATAAAATTAGATATTGACAAACTTTTCCATTGAGGCAAAATCGAGTTAATAAAGGTGGTACGGCAATTCTGGGACACCCTGTATATAGACAGGTATAGATTAGATCATAACCAACCTTTTGTTTATAACGATAAATTGCCTATGACGACACCCTTTCCTTGTCCCTTGAGTAGCTATGGATACACACACACACACACGCACACACGCATACATACATACATACATACATACATACATACATACCATACCATACATACATCCCTTTCCTCAATTGATATTTGGCAAGAGGTTGCGATTCCTGAGAAGAAAATAACAATGAAGATAAAGGTACAATGCAGAGTGGTATCCAAGAAAAACGTGTTATGCCATCGACCTTGTTGGCGCGCTTTTCTGGAAAGACACTACAAGCAAAGACAAATAAATGAGTGGCTGAAGGCGGGTTTACAACATACGAACAAACTGCAGATTTTATTTAGTAAAAACTTTTAACGTAGAGTAACATATATCATTATAGTGAAAAGCTAAAAAAAAATGCTATTTTTCAACATATTTAAAGAACTTAATTTTTACCGAAGCAGATATTTTTTTCACGCAATATATGATATAAACTTAGATCATTCAACCTTGGAAGATACACAGTGGAAAGTAATGATAAAATGAGTCGCTGTGTTTGTAAATGGTGACGCGAAAAGTAAATAGTGCCAAAGTCTGATAAATAAATACTTACATGAACCATTATCCAAAATAGGCTTAAAGTAACAATGCAACCCGCTAGAACTGCCTTTACTCTTGATGTAATATATCGTTTTTCTTTTTAAAATGAACAACGGTAGAAACTCGATCATTCGGACGCGCGGAACCCATATTTGTTTTTGTTGTTTTCTTTTTTGAAACAAACGCCCCGTGCGGAAGAGGAGAGGGAGCGAGTGGAAGGGGAAGGGCTCCCATGATAAGGGAAGTCCTTTTCACGTGGCACGTGCCGGCTAGTCGGAAGGTTCTAGTTATGTAGTTTAAGCCTTTGAGGCGTCATAATTTTTTTACATACAAAAATCACTTGCCGATAAAATTAGCTCGATAGAATAATATTAAGTGGTGCCTTAAGCGACGGAAAGCTTGGTGTGTAAGGACAATTTTTAGACACCCTGCGTTCAGTAGCCTAGCCAGAATTTGATTTCCGGGAGGTTGAACATCGTTCTTGATACCTGATCGGAACTTTACCTTGGGCATTTTCAATGTTAAATTTCTCATTTTGGGGAGGAGGTTGAACCTAATATCCTCCCCCTTGGTTATGTCCTTGCTTGTGCGATGAAACCTCCATTGCTTTATTTTCGAAAAAAAAAAAAAAAAAATCGCGTAACATTGAAATGAGGGTAAAAGGAACTTCATCTACTGGACATGGTCGTAGTGGGGAGTAAAATTAGGATATATATCCCTCCCCGAAATCTCCTAAATAGACCTACTTACTAAATGTTCAGGATGGCCATAAAATAACTTACCCTATTTTAGCAACTCTAGAACGATGATGAAAAGAGTTATCGGAAAGGGATTTGAAGGTTAGCTTAATTAGACCATGGGGTAAACGATTTTAAGTTAGTTCCAAATTTCACTGGTTATGGCAGTATTAGTTAGCAGTTATGGCCTCGGAAGCATACACTCGTGGATACACTTCATCAATCACCTCGAAGATATACTCGTGATGAAGTAGTACAGTTATGTTTCAGTTCTCTGCAACAAAGGCAGTGTAGGGATGACCACAAGGAACCCCTAGAGCTCACTGTAATATTTCTGGGGAAGAATCTACCTCGTGAAACCCCTTCCGCTACACAGATGCCTTTCATCTCGGCAGGTGGATGTCCAAGCAATATATTGATTAAAACTCGTAATGTTTCGAAAACAGCTCCATCTGAAAGATACAAAAGAACTAGCACTTCGAGACGACTGCTTGTTTTATCTTAAACTTGTAAGTTGAAGCTTGGTTCAAATGTCCAAACGCTGTAGAAGCATCATTAAATGACTTAATGTTTCTTAAAACATTGACAGAATATTCAGATACTCAAGTTTCTCAGGTGGCTTTGCAGAGGTTGTGTGGCCATTTGTTGTATTTGGCTCCTGAGATAGTAGCCATTTCTTTGTTTGATGCACGTATGCCCAAGAAAACAAAACTGAAAATGGTTGAAACTATGAGATCTTCTGAACACACAGATTGCATCACTAATAACAAGAAATATGTTCTCAATGAGAAGAATGTAAAGGATATAGTGTCGCAAGATTTAAGTCGATTTGTTACCTCCAAAACCATGATTTTTTTTTTTTTTTTCAAGATTTGAAGTTTCAGATCGGTTGTTGAACTTGGATCCTGATAAGTGGAAAACAAACTCACACTACCAGCAAGCTTTCCATGTCCTCTCGAAGTTACTAGTAACGAATGATGTGGCACAGCGTGGTGTGAAATTAATACAGGAATGCATTAACATATTGACCAAGGATGAAGATCAAAGCAGTTCTTGTTACAGGTGGTAAATGACTACCGTTCAAAGTATCAAGACAGCAAGAAAGAGACGCTGCGAAACCCTACGTAACTTTAACTTGCGAAGTTAATTACAAATTTCATGACAATACTCAGGGCCCGACTTAGAAATTCAAGGGACCCGGGGCAGGCATTCATGAAGGGGCCATCACCCCTCCTGTACCCACGACAGATTTCTGATTGCTATGTTTATTATAGGTATGAGCGAATGACTTTTATTTATAAGACCAAGGTAACTATAATATAATACATTGCCTAGCCAGGTAAGCTTTCCTGGTCTTAAGGGAAAGGAGCCTGTGAAGGATTGTTTAAAAATTCTGAATAGTCCGGACTATAAAAATACAAATACAAATATTAAAATTCAGAAACGCAGAAACGTCATTAATAGATTAACCAAAACAAAATTTCATCGCTTTCGTGGTTCGCGTACTTTTTATGAGTATTTTGGACTACATTTAGAAATTAGGGGCCCCGCTGAGGGCAGCTGCCCCGTGTGCTCTTGCGTAAATCAGACACTGACAATACTGTAGCGACCAGTGCATTGTGTAGATCCTAATGTTTCTAATCACACTCGGTATTGATATTATTCGTAATATATTATTAGTAGTATTGTTTTAAATTTCAAGACAAGATCTCGCCCTCATACCCAGTGTCGTCTTAGACCCCTAAGGCACCTGCGGGAAATAAGTCCCAGACCCCCCCCCCCCCATGACCCATGTAAGGAATACCATAGATAAAAACGTCAGATAATGGTTAGCAGATAAATATTCGACGTTTTATCGATGGCTTTTCCTACACAAGGAGGCAAAAAAAAAAGTTTTGCATTCGGAGCATTAGTCTGGACATCGGGGGTCCCGGTGGGAAACGACCGCGTTCCGCCCGGAACAAACCGACACTGCTCATGCCCACACATTAAAAAACTGCTTTGAGATATGTACAGAAATGTAAGTGTTACGTTTTGGACTGAAATCATCAAAGTGTGTAATTATACATGTCAAATAAAGGAAGTATTACACTCATGACTTCAAAGTCTTTGAGGCACCACTTAAACTTGTCCATTTGGGCTGAATTTTGGCAAATTTTAGTTTCATCATAAATAGAACCAATCTAGGGGTGAGTCTTAAGGGAACCCTTAATCACAAAATAAGGGCCACCCTAATATATATATATATATTTTGGAGATATATATTTGGAGATACTCAACATTGACCCAAACACCTACATTGAAATACAAAAAGCCACAATCCTAAACACGTGTCACATTGTCAGGAAGTTTCTAGACATGGCACATTAAGAAGTGATGTAAAAAGAGGCTTGGGAACATGGCGCTCTGCCCGTCCCAAAGCCTGTTTCCGCCAAGAATGGGCGAGGAAAACTTTTATATATATATATATATGGCCTGCAAAAGGGTTGCTGGTATCTAACTGGAAGGAGACCCACACGCTGAACGTATGTGACGATGTGTGGAACCGGCCAGGCCAGTAACCTAGTGTCCTACCCCGCCTTCAAGTGGTGCAGGCTGAGCTTTCTATTTATGTGGCAAATTAATATTTGCTGCACGGATAGAAAGGCGGAAGGGGAGGGCTAATTCACCAACCCGTCTAGCCAGCGTGGTGAAATTATGGCTAATTCCTCCATTATGTTGACACACCAGAAACCATGGCCCCTAGTCTCCAGGTGCTGGAGTGCTCCTGATCAAGGCAGCGGTCAGTGTGGCATGAAAGCAGGGGGTGCTAAGAATCACTGGAATGGCCCAGGCTGCCGTTTGTTATTGACCTTGGCTACGTTTAATGGACGATCCCTTGCTTCTGAAGCAAAACTTCAGGAATTGGAAGAAGAACTTGACAAGATCAAATGGGACATTGTAGGACTCAGTGAAGTTAGAAGAAAAGGTGAAGAGTTGGTGGAACTTAAAAGTGGACATTTGTTTTATTATAGAGGAACGGAAACTGGAAGAACAAGTGGTGTTGGCTTCTTAATCAACAAAAGAATTAAAGACTGTCTTCTGGAAGTTGAAAGTACATCAGATCGAGCAGCGAGGCTCGTTGTTCAACTAACCCAGCGATACCAACTTCAAATAGTACAGGTATATGCACCAACATCAAGCCATACCGACGAAGAGGTTGAAGAATTTTATGAAGAAATCAAAGAGTTACACACCAAAGGGAAACAACATATCAAGCTCATCATGGGGGATTTCAATGCAAGAATTGGACAACAGGAACAAGGAGAGACATCGGTTGGTAAATACGGATATGGGGAAAGGAATGAACGTGGCGATCAACTCATCGAATTTGCAGAAGCTGAAAATCTTAGCATCATGAATTCATTTTTTAAGAAGAAACCGCAAAGAAAATGGACATGGAAACACCCAAATGGGGGAACTAGTGAAATTGACTATATCCTGGCAAACAAGAAATCAATTATTGAAGATTGCAGTGTACTGAACAGATTTAATACTGGAAGTGATCATCGAATGGTGAGATGTAAAGTGCACTTAAATACTAAATTAGAACGACAGAAGCTCATTAGGAAACAAGTAAGTAAGAGGGTGGATTTAAAGAAATTAAAAGAAAATACCGAGGCATTCAAGTTGGAATTAAAAAATCGCTTTTCTGCACTGGAAGGACTTATTGAAGAAATTGATATCTCAGAAGCAAATGAAAACATTGTTAAGACAATAGTTGAAACTGCTGGGGAAATTGGTGGTGTAACCTGTAAAAAGCACAATAGCAAATTATCTGAGAAGACGAAACAGCTCATGAAAAGGCGAAGAGATATGAAGGTGGACAATCAAAATACCAGTTCCAGGATTGAGTACATAGAACTTTGTAAAACTCTGCGCAAAAGCATGAAAGAAGACATAAGAAAATTCAACTGTGAGCTAGTAAGGAAAGCCATTGAAAATAACAAGAGCCTTAGGGTTGTTAAAGGAAGTTTATCTGTTGGGAAGAAACACATCATTGCATTAAAAGGAGAGGATGGCACCGTAACAAGAAATAGGGAAGAAATACTTAGAAGAGTTGAAGAATTCTACAAAAATCTATACGAAAGTAACAGTGGATTAAACGAAGACTCTGAGATAGTCGAAGGAACAGCTCCTAAAATCTTAAAAGAAGAAGTTTCATTTGCAATAAAAAGTATGAAGAAAGGAAGAGCCCCTGGCGATGATGGTATTACATTAGATATCTTAAAAGAAGCTGGAGAATATGTAGAAGACATACTTGCAAAATTCTTTACCAAATGTCTTAACAGCGGTAACATACCAAACCAATGGGATTCTGCAACAGTAATTCTTTTGCATAAAAAAGGTGATAAAGAGGATTTGAAAAATTACCGACCAATTAGCTTGTTACCTGCTATTTATAAAATCTTCACAAAAGTGCTAACACATCGCCTGCAGAAAAAATTAGATGCAGCTCAACCAAGAGAACAAGCTGGATTTCGAAGTGGATTCAGTACAGTGGACCATATTCAAGTATTAAGAGAATTAATTGAAAGAACACATGAATATGAACTTCCATTGTGTGTGGCATTTATTGACTATGAGAAGGCCTTTGACTCTATTAAAACATCAGCAGTCATCAACTCTTTAAGATCAACAGACATTGAGGATGTGTACATTGACATGGTGAAACGTGTGTATAAAAATGCAAGTGCAAAATTTCGGTTACATAAAGATACCAAAACTATCAAAATTGGTAAAGGTGTGAGGCAGGGAGATACCATTTCTCCAAAACTTTTTACTTCAGCTTTACAGATGATTTTTCAGCAGATAAATTGGAATAACAGGGGAATAAAAATAAATGGTGAATATTTAAATCATTTGCGGTTTGCTGATGACATTGTTATTTTTTCAACGAACCCATCAGAACTCCAAGACATGGTACAGGAGCTCTCAACTAGAAGTAAAGAAGTTGGACTCAAGATGAACCTACAAAAAACTAAGATCATGTTCAATAATTTCGTAGAGGAAACAAAAATACAAGTTGACAACATTGAGC
>QLNU02001543.1:0-30179 GCA_006491805.2 Dysdera silvatica | reverse complement strand
GTATTAAGAGAATTAATTGAAAGAACACATGAATATGAACTTCCATTGTGTGTTGCATTTATTGACTATGAGAAGGCCTTTGACTCTATAAAAACATCAGCAGTCATCAACTCTTTAAGATCAACAGACATTGAGGATGTGTACATTGACATGGTGAAACGTGTGTATAAAAATGCAAGTGCAAAATTTCGGTTACATAAAGATACCAAAACTATCAAACTTGGCAAAGGGGTGAGGCAGGGAGATACCATTTCTCCAAAACTTTTTACTTCTGCTTTACAGATGATTTTTCAGCTGATAAATTGGAATAACAAGGGAATAAAAATAAATGGTGAATATTTAAATCATCTGCGGTTTGCTGATGACATTGTTATTTTTTCAACGGACCCATCAGAACTCCAAGACATGGTACAAGAGCTCTCAACTAGAAGTAAAGAAGTTGGACTCAAGATGAACCTACAAAAAACTAAGATCATGTTCAATAATTTTGTAGAGGAAACAAAAATACAAGTTGACAACATTGAGCTAGAAATTGCTGATTCATATATTTACCTTGGCCAGCTGATTTCAATGGATGGCAACATTATGAAAGAACTCAACAGACGTATTAAACTTGGCTGGAGTGCATTTGGAAGAAACAGTTTTATCCTGAAGGGGAAATTGCCTTTGTGTCTAAAAAGAAAGGTCTTCAACCAGTGTGTATTGCCAGTCCTCTCTTATGGATCAGAGACATGGAGTCTAACAGTTGGAGCAATACGAAAGTTACAGACAACGCAAAGGAGCATGGAGAGGTGCATGCTTGGAATAACTAGGAGAGATCGAAAAAGAAACACTTGGGTGAGAGAGCAAACTAGAGTAGAGGACATCATTGTTAAAGTAAAAGGACTGAAATGGCGATGGGCTGGGCATATTGCAAGAAGAACTGATCAACGATGGACAACAGAAATTCTGAACTGGATTCCAAGAGACCACCGAAGACCTAGAAAACGTCCTCAAACTAGATGGGTGGATGAAATAAGAAAAGAGGTTGGGGTGACGTGGAAACGAATGGCCCAGGATAGACCTTTCATCAGCAGTGGATAGATAATGGTTGAATATGATGGTACACACACACAGTGTTACCTTCCAATAAAGGACACTCACAAGACCAGATATTTTGTCCCTTAAATAGAAGTTCTTAAATAGAGGTACCCCTTCTTCGGAGGTACATGTGTTGATGCATGTACAGCAGGGGCGGACTGGGCCGCCGCGCCCTCCGATGATCCAAGGTAAGCGCCCTTTGAGGCGACCAGTCCTCCCCTGATATACAGCATAATAAATTTAATTTGATAAGAAATGTAATTAACATTAATTTCAAATACGGTAAATGCTGTGTAAATACGTTAACATAATGACATTTTAAATGCAGTGTATATCAATCTATCAAACAATACTTATTTCTCCAAGACGCACAATTATACACAATCGAATACAGTGTAGTGAACCAACATCATGAATTGTGGCTTGACAGGAGACTCGAGAAAAATACCGATATAAAAACGGGTTGACGAGTCTCCGAGCACCCCTTTTTTCTTCTTTCATGATTCTCGGCCCATCTACTTTGCCTCATGTACCAATTTTCGCCAAACAGTGCTGTTTTCATTCAAAATGAAGTCAGATACAAATAGTCAACTCTTCTGATCACATTTAATGATGCAAGGTTGTTCGTTGGAAATCTTCAAATAAATCTGAATTCGAAACACTGTTGTTAAAAAGCACGAGAAATTAGCTTATTCCAGTAAAATATACATGTTGAACTGCAAAATAGAGTTACGCCAAAAGGATAAATGCAAGAATGTGGTAAACTAATAGCGATGCTAAGAATGATAATACTATGGTGGGTGTTCGAAAAAAAAATTAAAAGTGAAATTTAAAGACTTGCTGACGTCGTAGAACCACAAATTTGGAAGCAGGGAAATCCGCTTGTGAAGAGGCACTGAACTATTAAGATTTTGAAAAGGAATAACTGAAAGTGAATAAGTTTGTAAATTTAAAAGCAATGAAAAAATTAAAATTTTAGCAAAGTGTATAAAATGGACAATAAAGTTTGGTACAAAAATTTATTTGTAATAATATGTTACATGGGTTTGTTTATAAGCATTTACTTTACAAGCATTTTTCTCCACGTGGATTTTGAATTTGCTGATCATCTCGAGTCTTTCATTATCATCAACCTGTAATACGAACTTTTGCAATTGTGTGGTGTATTTTAAGGCGTCATTGTTGTGTCTGATGTCGACTTTTCTTCCGCTATGCCTTTGTTTCCCTCACTTCGTCTTGATTGCGCCAACCGTCACTTTCTAAACCTGTTTCCCCTTCCCGTTACTGAACCCAAGTTACTGTTCCCTGATTGCAATGCTGTCCTTCATTTATCAAAACATTACTAACAATTTCTTTTTGTCTCCTTTTTTCTCTTGCATTGGATACTTTCTCCAGTGTCCCTTAAATAGAATGTACTTTAATCACAGGTAAACACATTAGGGTCCCTATTCAAAGGAACTGGGACTAAAGGAATCGTCCCTTAAATAGGAGTGTCCTTTACAGGAGGTTTCACTGTATATATTTCAATTCTGCAACGTTTTGACTATCAAATTTATGATCATAAGGCCATCGTGTTTGAGATGCAGTTGAAAAGCAAAAACATTGAAAAGAATAAAATAAGAAATAGAAATTATAGTGAACAAAATCTAAATAAATTTAAAGTGACATTACATCAAATAGATGGGTGAGGGAATTCTCGGAAAAAAATAATCTGTATGTCGTATTCATGGATAAAATCACAGAATTATAAAAAAAACTTTACATGAAAACATGTAAAAGGTAAGGTGGATAAAAAATATTGAATGAAGAAGAACATAATCAACAAAATAAGACTAAGAAACAGAATATTTAGTAGATTTATTAGAACAAAGAAAAGTATACATCTTAAAAAATTTAAAGATTTAAGAAATAAAATCACTAAAATGATTGAAGAAAGCAAAAGCGATTTCTTTAAAAAAGAACTTAGTTATTATTGGCATAAGGAAAAAAAAGGGGGAAATCTAAATAACGTACTAGGGAAAGAAAATAAAGGGTAAAAAAAGGGAATAGGGAGATAGATAATTCAAGATTAACTAATTATAGATAAAAATAAATGATCTAATATAGTAAACACACATTTTGTCGAGCTAACTGAAAACGAAATAGGCCGAAGTAATGAAATTAAAGACAAATATAGGAAATACATGGAAATAGCCAATGATAAAATATGTATGGGAAAAACATAAATTAAACTCATTAAATATGAACAAAGGACCAGGTAATGATGGAGTACACCCTAAAATTGTTAGAAAACATGCTGATATACTAACCACACCATTACATATAATATATAATGAAATAATAAATCAAGAAACAATCCTAGATGAAATGAAAGTTACAAAAGTTATCTCAATTCATAAAAAGTAAACAAGGGAATGATCGAAAACTATAGACCTATCTCAATTATATCGATATTTTTAAACATCTTTGAGAAATTATTGTATAAGAGAATAGTGCAATTTATAAATAAACACAATATTATACACGAATGAAAATATGGATTTAGGGAAGGCAAATCAACTGAGGGAGCCCTATTAAGAACTGTAGGGGAATTACAGGATACATTAGAAAACAAAACATTTGCAATAGGCATTTTTTTTATCTCAACAAAGCCTTCGACATTATAAACAGGGATATATTACTTGAAAAGATTAAGTATTATGGCTTAAGAGGAAAAATAAACAACATCATAGAAAGTTATCTCACAAATAGGAGGCAATTTGTTTATATTGATGATGTACAATCAGAAAAATTAGTAAATAAATATGGGATTCCGCAGGGGTTAAATATTGATCCACTATTATACTCACCATATGTCAACGACATATTCAGTGTTTCAAAAGAGAAGAAAATAACACTATTTGCAGATGACACGAGTATAGTAATAACAAACAAAAATTTAAAATATGCATCAAAAATATCTACAGAGGAAGTCTTAAAGTATGCAAAATAGTTTAATATAAAGCGTATGAAGGTAAATGCAAATAAAACTAAAATAATGATATTTATGAATAAATATAAAAAAAATATTTATATTGATATAAGAAACATATAGATTGAGATTGAAGGAAAAGAAATAAAGATCGTTGAAAAAATAGACTTCCTAGGAACAACTCTACCTAATAAACTCAATTGGAACATGCATATAAATAAAATAAGCAAAAACATATGTAAAGGAGTTGAAATATTGAGGCGATTTCGAGATAGTTTACCAAAAAGAACAAAAATTGGATTATATTGCTCACTGATACATAGTCATTTAATTTACTGCAACAAAATATGAGGTAATTTAGAAACAGTGAATATGCAACTACTGAATAATATATAAAAAAGGCAATAAAGTTAATAAGTAAAATTAACCAGCTAGATTGGAAAACATTTGCAACAAAACATAAAATCTTACCAATAAATAAATACCATACTACTGTGTATTGAATAAGATATTCGAGAACATAAAAGAAAATAAACATACTGGAATAACAACAACACAACAGAGAGAAATAGAAAGAAATAGAAAATATAATGACTTATTTACCCAAAATACGAACAGATTTAGGAAAAAACAATATTAATTATAAAAGGGTTAATATGTGGAATGACTTACCAATCTAAATAAAGAACATAGACAATATCAAACTATTTAAAAAAAGATTAAGGAAAAAACTACTAGAAGATGATATAAATAGTACTACTAGTAATATGTACTAGAAGATGATGTAAATACTGGGGAACATTATTAAATAAAAGTCATCTAGCGGACAAAATCTCCAAAAGGTCATAAGCTTGTTATACGTTCTCAGTATTTACTTGTGACCTGATTCAGACGGTAATACATGGCGAATTGACTATATACATGTATATATGCATATGAGAAAAATTGTATAAAAAAAAAATGAAAAATATGTATGCTTGTGTGTAAAATGTAAACCATAGCCGTCAGAAGCAACTGAACTTATTATTATTATCATTTGTATTATACAACCTGTAATGCTATCATCAGCATATTCATAACTTTGAGCGCGCGTTCTCACAAGGCTTTCATTGAAAGTAATAAATTGCAAGATTATTTTATTTGGAGTTTTATATATAAATAATAAAAGTTTTGTATATTGAATAAAAGGTTATGTAAAAGTATTGAACGAACAAAATAACAGGATCACTGATCTGTTTTATATCGATGGAAGAGAAAAAAAGCATCTGCTGTCGAAAACTAGCTTCAAAGGCATTTCTGGCTCAGACGGTAGGAATGAAGTATTTTGGGTTCTCTGCAAATGATTACGTAAATGAAAACAAACGGTAGCAGTAACTGTCTCGGGTGACCTCCAAAATCCATTGTTGAATGGAATCATCTAGAACTGTGTTGCTTGAACGCTTGTCGTTAAAAGCGAAAAATAAACATAAAAAAAAACCCACATACAACTTTGACCAAGAAAGTTGTTTTTCTAAAACGAAACAAATGCCTGCCTCGTATAGATAAAAATCTTTCTCTTTAAGAACACAAATAATTTTTGTCTTTCAACGTTATTATTGAATAAAGAGCGAGTGGCTTCTACTTTCTGAAACTGCGTGTGTAATAATACGGCAGTATATAATAATAATAATAATAATAATAATAATAATAATAATAATAATGTATTCAATCTACACTATATTGCCAAAAGTCATGGGATACTTTCAAGTTTTAACATTTTTTCGAATTTCTGGAAAAATGCTAGACGCATTGTTCTTTAACTTCGGTAATGTGAAGAACATGCTTGGACTCAAAGTTTTTAGTGAGGATTCAGTGACGAGTGCACTTAAGGGACAGTCAAAAAATTGAAGAAGAAAAAAACATTTATGATCACCCTGTATCATTAGAAACCTGGAAATGATCAACTAACTATAAAAAATGATTTTACTTGCTATTTCCAATATTTGTATGCAGTTCGTAAGAAAAGGTAGTGTATCGACGAATTTAAGACCGTTTCTTTGAAACAGTTCATTAATTTTCACATGTTTTTTTTGCTTATAACATGCTCAGTTTTCAACCAAAATTCACGAAACTTACATAGAACTTGAAAACCCACAAAAAAATCGTTATACTGAAATTTGAAATCAATATATGGAATATTCGATGAGATGAGTATTTATGGAAAATATTTTTCAACTGCGCATGCGCAAAAGGTAGCATTATTTTCCTTTCAGAAGTCGGTAGCCAATTATGTAGGGCAATTTATATAAAAATCACAGTTGAATATCGTGAAAATTAAAAAAAATATCGGCGGTATAGTAGACTGCATTTCAGTGTACTTCTGAAAGTAGCTATATGATAAGGGATTTTCCATAAGTTGTAATTTGAAAACTTATCGGACACCCTTGTGCTCTATGTGAACTAGTCCAGTATTATGCAAATAAGCAGAAATACGTTTCTCATGCTATATAATGCGATTTATGTACTATCAATTATTATCATGTATGAAATTCATAAAAAAAAAAATTCAATAAGAAATTGCAATGGAAGAAAAAGGCCATGTATGTTATACATGGCTTTTTTCTTCCAAATTTGAATATCTTACCGATATGAAATCTTCGCGCGATTTTACTCAGACTGCTTTAGCATTTTTGGCTTGGATTCAAAACAGAAGAAATGCAATTGCACAAGACTAAGAGTATATTTAGAGCTTTTTTTGTGTGTGTGTGTGTGTGTGTGTGTGTGTGTGTTTTATATATACTATTGCCAAAGAGTGATGGCAAACGGTGAAAGAATTCGGGTATTGAGAAGTGGCATGATGTTCATGCGTTAAACGTCACCATCACGATTTGTAATCGCGCCTCTATCTAATCTTAAATTACGAGCTCCAAGGATTAATTACTCCAGAGATCAGTCATTTGTTTCAAAAAAAGTTTCTCTTAATCTGGATACAATCAACAAGTGTGTTTATGTTTTGTGCTCTTGGAGTTTGTAATACAGTCGAACCTCGTTAAGACGAACACCAAAGGGAACAAAAAATCTGTTCCTATTAACAGCAATTCGTCTTATCCGGAAAGGGTAGTATGTTATACACTCTGACGGAACGTCAGAAAACGGTTCGTATTAAAAGTAATTCGTCTTAAGCGTGTTGGTCTTAACGGAGTTCAGCTGTACTATGCTAACTAGATTGCATTTTTATTGCTTGAATACTTAAGAGGAACTCGAGAATACCATAAGGTTATTTGAAGATCCGACACAATAAGGGACTTACTGCAGTCTGTTTCAATATGCGTAACAAAATAATAAAAATACTTCGAAGACTACAACATTTTTTTAAGAAATTAAAAAGCCTCGTGCCTGAAATAAATATTTTAATAATACAGCAATCATTTTCTGAACGTCAATCACTCAGTGAAGATTGAATTACACAAATAAATTTAATATTAAAAAATACACAAGGAACCTAACAAATGTTATGAAATTGTCCTTTATTTATATTTAAGCGCTTTGTACTCTTTTAAGGTAATTTAACACTCTAACCTACTATTAAAGCTCTCTAGATTGAATAATCTTAGAACACGACAATACACTAATGAGGCTTAAGATCACTTCGGTTTGATTTCATTAGATAGCAAATTATACACTCACCATGCGAACAAATACAAGTCCAGTTATACACTCACCAGCATGCAAACAATTTAAAGCTCAATTAGTATCAAATGACAATTTTAAATCTCCATATTGATCTTGGAATTGTCACAAATGTTAACTGAAAAATGAATAGAAACAAGATTATGCTGGAAACCTAACCCCATTTTATCCCTCCCCAAAATGAGAATAGATGTGAGGGAATAAAAGCAACTGATTTTCATGTTATGGTCTAACGGTTGTATATAATGTTCCCATACTTAAATTAAATTTTTTTATTAATCATGTATTACTGGAATTGTCGAAGGATTGTACCAGAACATGGTCGTGGCCTTATTTGGGAAGAATATATTCGGTTTGAAACAATTTCTAGTTAAAATCTGACATTGGGAGTGTTTGTAATGATAATAATAATGTCCCAGTATTGACATAATAATGGATCCAGTGAGAACAATTTTCATGTCATAAAACCAACGCCACTGACCTGCTTAGTTTATGGATGTAGGGATAGCCACGTTTTAGCTCAGTGTATAAGTGCTGTTCGATGCTCAGAAGTTGAGCTTCGACGAAAGCATTAATCAAATTAAATCGACTTTTGTGATGGGGGAGGGGGTGGACAACTCACACGATGGGTAACGCAATGACAGGGTGTATATAAACTGAATGAGCAAAGGTCGTCGTTCCCTGTTTTGATGAATGAATTGTTCCATATTAAACTGATATAGCAATTTTTAGAGTTCAACTCCTAAGCGTCGAACAGTAAAGTACTACCCTTTCGATTAAGGCAATATACAAAAAAAAAATTAATTTGACTTTAATTTTGATATCTACGTTATAGCATCGTGTATATATACAGGGTGCGGCATAAATTCGTGCAAACTTCAAAAATTCATAATAAAAGAAGTAATGCGCGGAAAAAATTTCGTTTTACGCGAATATGATCAGAGGGACATTGGATTTTTTTCCATGTATAAAAAAAAATTCCAAAAGTAACTGAAAGAGGGCGCTCGCACGTCATGCTGAGATGTTTTATGCACATCAGGCAACACAAACAGACAATGAAACAGGTCACAATAACATGACACTGTGCATTTACTATTTTAAAGTAAAAGATGTTCAATATGACCACCACCACAAGGTATTAGGCAAGTGAGGTGCGTCACTACGCCTATTGCAGCTGAGTGTAGCATGTCGGCATCGATTCCACTGACGGTCCGTTGAATGGCATCTTTCAGTTTCATCAAAGTGGCAGGGGAGCCCCGGTACACACAAGATTTCAAGTATCCCCACAACCAAAAATCTTCCGGGGTCAAGTCTGGTGATCGTGAGGGCCACTTAATTTATAAACTCGACTTATCACTCGGCCTTCCGTCAAAGTTTCCAAGAGGACTGTCTTGACTGCACGTGCAAAGTGGGGCCGGGCACCATCCTGCATGAAGGTGATGACAGGTAATGCATGTCTTTTCTGCAATACAGGCACAACCTGGTCACTCAAAGGCGTAACATACGGTTTTGCAGTGACTGTACATGTTTTCCAACCGGATATAGGACAATGCACTTCAAAAAAGAAAGGGCCCATAATGAAAGATGTGGTGAAACCACACCAAACCGTCACATGAGGAGAATGCAGTGGCTTAGTGAGGTAGTCACGAGGGTTTGACGTCACCCAGATACGACTCTTTTGCATATTGTCACCATGCAGTGAAAAGTGGGCTTCATCCGTCCACATGATGTTTCGCAACCATTGTGGGTCATGTTCCATTTGTGCCAGCGCCCATGTAGAAAATTTTTTTCTTTTATCTGTTTCTGCCGGTAATAATTGGTGACGTGCCTGTATTTTGTACGGATACAGATTCAAGATTCCGTGCAGGATATGTCAAATCGACGATTCCGGAATCCCCGTTATTCTCCCAGCTTCACGAGCACTGTAACTCCTCGGTGATGCCTCGGCTGCCAATTCTTCCATGACACTTTGTACAACATGGATGCGGTCCACGCTCAAGGATGGTCTGCCACTTTGTGGATGATCCTCCAAACTCCCCATTTCCTCAAAACGTCGTACTAAATTCAGTATCCCATTCAATGAAATAGGGCTTTTTTGCGCCTTCAGTCTGTTCTCCGTGCGAAACTTTCGCAATGCAATAGTTGTGGATTCACCATTCTTGTAGAAAAGTTTAACCACCAACGCTCGATCTGGTAACGATAGCATGCTGCCGGCATCGAATGACAATATCCATTTCCAGCCAGGTATTTTATTGCTAGCCTGATTTGCATAAAACGTCTCAGTATGACGTGTGAGCGCCCTCTTTCAGTTACTTTTGAAATCATTTTTTATACATGGAAAAATAATCCAATGTCCCTCTGATCATATTCGGCCAAACCGAAATTTTTTCCGAGCATTACTTCTTTTATTATGAATTTTTGAAGTTTGCACGAATTTATGACGCACCCTGTATATAAACGCACATAAAATGTGCTTGGACCCCCCACCCCCGCAAATAATTTTGAGAACTCCGTCGTGCACGAGAGTAGTAGGCTCAAAGATGCTATATTTATAACAGTTATTTATTAAACTGAAAAAAATTCGTACGCTTACAATCCATTTGCCGTTGATACGCTTGATACATTATAGCATATGATTATGTTACACGAACAAATCGTGATATCATTGAACTAAAGAAAAGGTAGAAATACAAGAGACAGTCTGGTAGCGTCCTCCCCGTATGACGTACGTTCCAGAAGTCACGATTACGCGCCAAAATTCACGTAATGTTTCTGTTCTTGACCAATCAAAATCTCACCAGGTTACATATGTTCATTTGACGTACGATGCGATGATTTCGCTGCAGGTAATTATTAACCAATGAGAAAAATCCACTATTACTCTATTCTGCACTGCGACATTTCCAAATGGACAATATATGTTTTAAATTTGAGTATTTTTAGGAGTTCCATAAAAATTATAATTTAAAATTATTAACACATATAAAATACACGACGAACTCTACGATGATGGGAAGAATCGAAGGATTAATTATTTCATTGACTTTACCAGAAGGTTCACTTAAAACATTTTAATCATGGCTTCAAATACTAAAATAATATGCGCTGGAATTGGGAGAGAAAAAAGTTTTGTAGAAAAGGTGAGTATCTTTATGAGTAAAAGAATCTTTTGTAGCTAAAACACTACTATTAGATTATATACTAATGCTAAGTACCTTTACCAGGCAGAATTCTGATTCCCAGAAAACTCAAAACACCAACATCGCTAACTTTTAAATATTTTATAACTTGCATTTAACATGAACAATAATGCCTTTAATATAAATAATATTAATAAATATGAATAATTAATGTACCGCATATGTTTCTTTAAAAGCACTTGCAATTCAAATTAGTATTATTTGAAAGAATAACATCTAAAGTAAAAATATAAATTAACATCTAAAAATGCATTAAAATTAAAAATGTAGAATAACATCTAAATCTTGTGCTAGCTTCTTATAAGTACATAATACGAGTAAGAACGAAGCTTAAACTATACATGAAGTTTTTCTGCTCTTTCTAATGTACTCAAATAATTAAAGATAATGTAACTGCATAAACCAATCGTAGGTTCATTGAATGCATAGAGCTCAATAACCCACTATCAGAAGATATGGTGGTCCTTACAGATGAAAAAACTTTCTTATTTTTTAAAGAAAAAAAAGCATTTTCTTCTTTACGACCGCCTAAGCGTCATGCTACTTAGACCACCAGGTCCTGCGGAAGATATCTCATCTTCGCATTTAGGTTTTTCAAGGTACTATATTCTTAAGAGCACAACAATTATCAAGAAAAGTGGTTAACATACAAGTCTTGGGGCAGTGTTCAGTAACTTTCGTGGTAGGGGAAATCATTGAAATTTGATAGTTTGACAGTCACGCTCTATTGCTATAATTTATACAATTTGTACTGAAAATTTGTATATAGTCCTGGATACAAATCTTGTTCACTGAAAATCTTGAAAACAGGGTGCTTCTTAAAGAACCTATCCTACTTGAAAAAGGGATGAAAGGCAGTGAGCGCAGCAATTGTGGATTCCATAGCTCTGGGCATAACTTCTTGTACACTAAAGGATAACTTTTGTTCACGAAAGATCTTGAGAGAATGAAACTCTCCAGAAGAAGAATTTCATTCTTTCGAAGATCATGAAAAAATTGTAATTTTTTTAGAAGGAATCTATACAACTTGAAATGGAAACGGAATCAAAATGAGCTATAATTGTAACTAGCTTGTGGTGGATAGAGGGTTTGTAAATTGTTTTTGGTGGCAGAAGACTGCTTCCTTCAAATTGCATAGTTTTCCGTTTATTTCAAATTATTCTTCATATTACTTCAGCCTTTGTATTCAAAAGAGAGCACAAACAATCTACAAATTTATTGTTATACTTACGAATTAAATTTTATTGACTTGTTTTCCCATTAAAAATAGTGCTCAATATTTTACTGTAAAATTATACTTCAACCACTTCATATTTTGATGGAACATTATTAATATACTGATATTTCTGAGTATTGTTTGTTTCCTCCTCTTCATAGTTTCAGTTTTCGAACAAAAATTTCTAGAGTAATAATTTCAATTTCGAACATGGTATATGAGTAGTAAACGTAGTTTGTTCCGATTTAAATAATTAGTACTATGCGTATAAAGAGAGGACATGCAGTGATTTAACGGTAAATGGGGTAGTTCAGAAACTCAAACATTATTGGTTCCAATACAGTACATCATGTTTCAAGCACATCCCTTTAATAGCTTCCATAAAAAATAAAAAGATTATAATTTGCACCACATGTAGATCATGGACGCATAAAAAACAATCGTGGTCTGATCTATTCATCTTCGGTCTCTCAAAACACACGCATTTAATAAGTAAAAGCTGCATTCAAATGTTTATTTCTTCCTTATTTATTTTATAACACGATTACTGAATCTCATTCTTATGCATTAGTATATAAAATGGCAACTAAATATTCTAGTGAAGATTAACATATTTTGTGAAATAACAGCAATTGTGATAAGTTATCAAGATAAGAAAGTTCATTGGATGAGCAGAAAAAAAAAATACTTTCACTATCTAAAACCTTGGGCTTTTGATTTAGTAAAAATCAGCATCAACAGGTATATAATAATATGCTTGAATATGATTTGTAAAGTTCTAAAAGAGTGCTTTAGGGCAAACATTGTTTTGTACACATGGAGTTAAGCATAATCACACAAAAATAAACCAGAAAATCCAAACTGATTATTATATTAATAGCTTCGATTATGTTCTCCAAAAAAATTCCTCGTTTTTTCAACGGAAGAAGCAAAATCGAATTTATTATACCTTCACTCTCCTTACTACCTTTCGTAACAAATTGCTCCTATTTTAGCATTTTTAAGTGTCTGGTTCTTTGATCTCATTTTTTCTCTCTTGAAAATTTTATTTTTTTACGTTCTTAATATATCCCACTGTTTGTTAGTATTTACCGATGCCAAAAAATCGTGTTCAACCTGTTCAGCTAGTTTGGACAATTTTAAACTCAATCAAAAAATTCACCAATCCTGAGAAATAGGGTATTAGACATATTACCTTCGATTTAGAATTCCTTCGAATTGAGGCTTATTTAAGATTTTATGTTGTCGGTATGTAGGTCAGCAGATTTTTGGGTTTATCGTTCCCTGAGCTTATCATTTGGGACGTCATCAGCGTGTCGTCATTTTGAGTGTCGTGTATGTTTTTACGTATCACTTAGATCAAACTCACAAAATATAACTGTTGATTTCCTAACTACTATTATGTATCAAGGAATGAGAAAAATTATTTTTCAGTGAGCTCGTAGAAGAGAAAAACATCTGACGACATTAAATTTTAAAAAGATTTCGTCCACAGATTGCACTTCACTCGATTATCGGAATATCTGATGCATGATGACGTATTAAGATTAATAAATGCGCAGGACATTCGAGCTGCTTTACTTCAACAATAATGATAGGTGGAATAGATCTCTCTAGTGTTTAGTTTTGTGATCATAATATTATGCAAGCTGTTTTTCAGATACAGGAAGTACGATTGATTTGTGAATGGGTAGTGTTCACAAATTTTATGATGGGTAGATAAAAAAAAGGAGAAGAGACACCTTTAAAAAAATTCTTTCTAATAGTGGCCAGATTTAATATTTTATTGTTTATGCAATCATTAACGTCAAGTTTTCAAAATTATTGGGAGGTGAGGCCAAGCACATAGTATATACATACAGTATATAGTATATTACAATACAGGGAGTAAAATCATGATTTTTAAAAAATAAAAGGAAGAATTTTTTTATTCAGACCGGATTTTTAGTTAAAGTGAATTTTTCTGGTGAAGATTGTATACCTCAGAAATAAAAAATCTTCATTCAGCTTCATTTATGTAAGATAACATTATGTAACATTCAGTTTTCTCCTCTTAAGCTTTAAGTGACTCTCTAAACGTATTTAATAATATAAAAAACAAATATTCAATGTCTTGATTTCTTATTTATCGAGACTACAATATGCATTAAAGATCTCAATTATGATATTATTAAAAACCAACATTTAAGGATTTAAATAAAAGTGCCAATTTTGCTGCCTTCTCAACTCCTAACTGATTTCGTAACTTGATATGCGCAAGTCCAAATATGGAAAACATCCTTTCAACTCCAGTAGAGGTTCCCTAAGCTGTGCATAGTTCCTCACCATCATCGAATTCCATTTACCGAATGCATTGTTTTATGAGGGCCTGTAATTTCCACCACTGAAAAATGGAAATTGATTTCACTGTCTCTTCTTCAAATAAAACACCATTGAGAAGTGCATGGACAATAAATGTAAAAACAATGCCTAATATAATGAGGCATTTCTTTTTTACAAAACCTATTGCTTGTTCCTTCTCACTCCTTGACAAGCTCACTGCTTTAAAGTATTGTAATCATAAATGTACCAAATAGTGAGCTGGAGATACAGCTTGCTCATAGCATATTTTAACCACCTTAACGAACGAAGATGTTTTACAAGCAAGATCTTCGAGATCTTTCCAAACGTCTACTATAGAAATACTACAACTGTTTTTTAACTTTATTTAAAGAAATAGAAATCTTTTTCAACTGAAGGAGAAGATTTTCAACATTCCTCTTTATACCCACGTTCAAAACTTTCTAGTATATCTTTGCATCTATTATATACATCTTCATTTTCTTCAACCATTTACATGAAAACTGGCCAACTTTTAATATAACTCTTCAAACAATCGCACATAGAATTGTAACAAACTTTTCTAGGTGGATTCAACCCAGTGACACTTAATTCATTGTATCTGGTCCAGAGGTTAGATACAATGTTTGCGAGGCTTTATACAAGAGGACCCGCATATAACGAGGACCTTGAGACAAAAGAAAATGCTCGCTATATCCAACCGCAAAATCTTCATCATTGAAAACAATTGAATTCTATCGTATTTAATCATTATACCAAACAAAATTTACATTTTCCTGGCTATATTCGGGTCCTATTGTATATGAAAGCTATTCTAAATGTTTTTGATTGAGAGGGGAGGACAAGTAGGGAAGAGAAGCCATTTACTAAAAGAAAATGAAATACATTAGATACTGATCATACATTTAAATACTAATCATTTTTAATCAATAATTCAAGTGTTTGAAACAGAATATATTAATATTTAATTTGAACACTGTGACTTAGTTTTGCAGGATTACTAGGGCTTCACACCTAAATAATTGCTCAAACCACAATATTTTCGTACGACATAAGCTCATTTATACTTGAAATTGTTCGCAAATACTTCATATTGTGTGCTTAGCTTATGTGTCAATAGCGAGTTTGGTAATTTGGGACGGGATCGATGGCTAAACGAAACCTCTAAATAAATTACGTTACACGCAGCTCTTAATAACGGACTCAGTAATATTTATTATAATTCTTTTTTTCTTTTCATCCGATGAAGCTATTTCAAAATTAACAAATAACTAAATTAATCCAAAAGTGTTATAACTGTTAAGGTTCAGCATATTGGCAGTATGGAAACTTTTTCCTAAAAAATCGTCTCTTATTCAAACACATGCCCATCTTATTTACAATTTTTTTCTCCTTTTTCACGTTAACTGCCAGACTTCTTACCCATTTGTACGCTATAAATTAAACTTCGTTTCTTGTTGCAGAGACGCAATGTTTTGTAGCAATTTGCAATGCAATTTTTATTTCCATGCTAAAATTACATTTCAGTGCACGGAGGAAGCATAGCAAAACAAAAACAAAAGTTATTACGCTAGCTCCCTTTATGGTCGGTATGACCATTTTATTTTTGATTTTCTATTAAATAAATTTTTAATTTCCTTTTTTCGCTTTCTCTTTCACAATTTTATATGATCTGGTAATTTATTCCATTTATCAATTCTATAATAATTTATATTATTTTTTCCCATGTTTGTCCTTACTTTTTCAGTTTCTTTCAAATGTTACCTGATCTTGTATTTATTATGTTTAGATTTTTGTTTATGTGTTTATAGTTTCGTCATATTTACCTGTTTTAATTCTTAAGTATATCATTATTATTATATTTATATGTGTGTATTTCTTCTATATTCATTATATTATTTTCTATTTTTATTTGTTTTATAATTTCTGTTAGTTTTATATCCTATTATTCTTTTTAATAATCTATCAATGAAAAGTAGAGTTATTTTACAGTGGTAAGGTATTAAGTCATTTAGTTTTGTAATTATACCTGCATTTTGTATATTTTTTTGCAAAATTCCTTTATGTGTTTATTCCAAATTAAATGTTCGTTTATTTCATTTCCTAGAAATTTAATTTATTTCTTCTAACTATAATTTTATTGTCTAGTTTCAATATTTCCTCGATATCGATTTTTTTGTTTATATTATGAAATAAAATATATTCGGTTTTGTCAGTATTTGCAATCATACCATTTTCATTAAACTATTTTTCCAAATTATGCAATTTATTTCTTGCCTTTTCATATAAATCTTGTTGTGCTTGTTCTCCAAAAATCAATCCAATATCATCAGCAAATAAATATGTCGCTTTCTTTTAAATAGAGAAATTTGACACTATTTGAAATTGTTACCGATAAGGTTATTTTTTATTTATTTTTTAATATAACAAATATTTGAATTTTCGTATAAAGTTTTTCAAAGTTTAGAAAAATCAATGCAAATAATGAAATATTACTCGAGGCCCCCTATGGCGTAAGGCCTTAGGCAGTCGCCTAATTCGCCTTATCCTAAAGCCACCTCTGATCTGGCAAAGGCAAAATGATAGTTTCGAAAATATTTGACGCTTTGAATATGTTCTGTTACGTTAGATTAAGGAAATATCTGATAAATAGATATTACTTTGACCTTTAGAAATAGTTTACCATGAGCTGCATGTAAACAACTGTAGTGAAATCATCAGAAAAGTCATTTTTGCTTGTATTGCGTTTTACAAAATGATCAAAAGAAAGTCATTTTTATTTTAAATTTTTTTTTCATAAGCATTGAAAAATCAACCAAAAACAGATTTAAACCACTGATTTATTTAAATTCAAATTAAAACATTAATTTTAAAAAAAGATAACAGATTCTGGTTTTAATCACTACTTTAAATCACATGATTAAAATCGTTGACACCCTGTTATAGTATATGATAAATTCCAATTCGTGGGGGACTTCGGCCCATATAACTCCACGCCTATGTATGTAATATAGAATGCGTAGAATTCCTATTCCAGTAAAAGTTTCATAAAACCAATAACTCGAAAATAAATTTTGTTATAATGAATGTGAAACAATGAAAAAAGAACAAACAGAAAGAGTAATGTAAAAGGTTATAGTTCAAATACTACAAAGCAATATAGAGTTTAATCAAGAGATTCCATAACCTCTGTTATTTCGACACTAGTATAAGGTTTAAGAACACATCGTATCCGAAGCCAACTGCTCCTTCTGTCAAGTGAAAGCAGATCCAGAAAGATGATCAAGTGTGGAACAGAACAGAAGAGACCAACTATCTGTTCACGAAAAGAAGTCCGATGGAACAGTTAGAAATATCGGGGGTGACGTCATAAACCGGCTAGACGCTTTCAAAAATGTAGGATTCCAAGTTCTACACTCGTTTGGGTGGCCACCAAAAACAAGTTCTGAGATTGGAGTCCTACTCTTCTGTAAGCGGCTAGCCAGTTTGTGACGTCACCTCTAACCTCTGTACCATCGGATATATTTTCGTGAACAGACAGTAAGTGCAGGAATTTGTACGTCGCACTGTGCGATAAATTATGAGGAGGTCAACAGCGGATATCAGGTCAATAAGCATTAAGTAATTGTATGTGAATTATATTCTGCCGAACTTGATATAACGACCTTTGTTGTGGCGATAATACGGCTATTACGTCAAAATTCTAAAGGCTCCTCGCGAATCATTTGTACATAAATAACTATGTATAGATTACAGCATCAAAATTTTAACGGTCACTTAAATGCTATAATATACTCATTTCTCTTTTAATATGCTTTTTGCACATATTACATCTTTTTAATCGTCTGTCAGGAAAATTTATCGACAAAAGACTGAATAATTTCACACTAAGATTCTACATTTAAATGTAATGACTGTGATATATTTTAAACAGATTCAAGAGTGCATTTATATGAGTATAAATTAGGTAATAATTGGGAATATTGTAGCCATGCAACCACTCGCAACATCAACAAGGCTTTCAGTGAATCTACTGTCATAAATGATCACTATAGACTATAATACAACGACTACAACATTAATTTTCATAATACTTTACCTATTTCTTGAATCATATAATGTGTCCGTATTATGTTCGTAGTATGTAATACTAACACATGATATAGTTCAAGAAATTTTAAAGAATGGATATTTCGTCTGTAAACGACTCTCGGGGGAAACCCTGAACTTTTGATTAACAACACCAGTTTGAAAAAATTTTAGAAGATAATCGCCACCACATATAGTATGTGACGAACTTGCAGTTAACTCCAAGTTTACTATTCATTCTCACCATCTTACTGCCATTCGTACAGTTAAAATGCTGGTTCAATGAATTCCCCACACATGCGATGATTACTAGTATATGAAGATATTACTAGCATATTAAAATGCGCGCGTGTTCATTTTATATATAATTTTATAAGAAACATGCGTCGAGCTTGTTAATGATTGTCACAACTATATTTAAGACGGCGCATTTTGGCGCAGTATAGCCCAGATGCTCTTGCGCCATAAAAAAGCCAAACAAACAAAGTTTTCCATTGGCTTTTAATTTTCCAACTCTATAAATGTATTAAAGTTTCCTTTACAGGTTACGAAAATGGTCAGTGCCTAGGCACAAAGGGTAATATTTATCTTTCGTTGAACGTTTGTTATCAGGGCGTAAAATATACACTATGCTCTTCGTCCGAAGCAAAGGTTGGGTGATTTAGTTATTATTTTCCCATAAAAATTGCGCATAATAACTCATCAGAAACAAATACCAGAATTCCATTATACCTTCTTCAAATACCTTCCCCGATTCGGAATTTGGTGGCCAACATGAACAGACGACAGTTTCCTATCTCTGTTTATCATTTTATGCTTCTTTTTTTTTTTTTTTTTTTTTTTTTGAAATACTACAGGTTGTATAAAACACTGACGCGTTATTATCATTATATTTGTAATTACGATTTTGATAAATACCAAATGGAATATGTTGCTTTGTGTAATTTACAAAATCGAATGCTAATTATAAAGGCCTAATTTTATTGTAAAAAATTAAAAACTCTCTTGTTGCATCTATGCAATGGAAAATGCAGACGATATTAGAGTTAATTCGAAGTGATTATACCAGTTTAATACAAAACTGTAATCTTCGTAGCTATCTGTCACTCTTGTAGAACGTGAACTCGATTCTGAACACCAATTGTGTTAACACGGTCGTATCAGGTTTCTTCGTTGCGAAAATTGTATGCAATTTCACAAAGATTTTTTTCGTTCTTAAAAGAGCACAGCATGAACACGTGCACTATCTACTTTATGCACATAGCTTTTCGACTAACACTTTGGCGTTTATCAGCGTATCTACAGTTCTAGCGAGTTTGATAATTTTTTATTAACTGATAAAAATACTGTGACCTGCTATAAACCCTTCTGCTAGAAAGTGCAGGTAGAAAATGTCACTGACCTTTGTCAAACAACTTGTGTAATTAAATTAAAGTTCTCTCATTAAATGTATCTAATAAAGAACTCTTATACATACACAAAAAAAAAAGTTATTTTCAAGATTTTGTCCTTCAATCCATAAAAGTTAAAAGACTTCTTCTCTAAGAGAGGAGGGAAGGAAAGGGGGATATCACTAATTCCAAACATCTAAGAAGTTGTAAACCGCAATGACATTATTATTATTATTATTGTAACATTTGTTCGGCAATTTTATTTCTTTAAAGTCCTTGCTTTGACATGTTAATTTTTGTTTATGTCTTTTATGTCTTCTATACTTTATGTCTTTTCTTGATTTACACACAGCCATCTGCCATCGTTCATAGTAATCCTAAATAGTTCTAAGAGCAAATGCACTTTCAGGAATATGTGAAATTTTATAGAAAAGCCTTTACTCAATTTTAGCGTTTTCTTTAGATGTTAGTTACTTGAATTTGTAAAGTTGGAAGAAAGAAATTTTATAACTTCCAGAAAAAAAATCACCTCTGCATTAACTTCTGAAATAAAATCACTTCGGTATTAACTTCTGAAATAAAATTACTTCGGTATTAACTTCTGAAATAAAACCATTTCTGTATTAATTTCTGAAATATAGAAAAATCAATATTAAAATACATCCAGATCCTCCATAGCATTGACTCATTAAAACAAGGTTTATAAATTAAATTCGATCTTAATTCCAATTTAAAAAAAAAGGACAAAATTTCATCCTAAACGCTATTTACAACTTCAAAAGAGCTGCTGCCATCACAGTAAACATGCAATTAGTCAGGGGCGTCGCCAGAATACATATCTTAGGGGGGGATGAGATTAGATTGATTCATTGGTTTAATTCTACAAAATCTGGGGTTAAGGCGTTTTTAAAAATTTTTGTAAATTTTTTTTTGGGAGGGCCTAGAGCTTCTTTAGCCTTCCTTGGGCTACACGCTTGCGATCAGCAGATGAAAGTACTTCGCAAATATTTTATTAATGTTTATAATGCAATGCTATAATCACTCCATAGAGCGCGCTGTCTTCGAGAAACGAATACTCGGTATGCAGGGGAATTTGAATATATAACCATTCAAACCCCCACTTAATACCGAATATGAATATATATAAACACGTGCTAACGCTCTTATGTCTTTGATTTAACTAACGCATTTCAAGGATATAAATATAAATTAATTTAAAATACATATATAAGCAAAAGTAAATATTATTACAGAAAATAAGTACATGCAAATAAGATGTGACTCTTGCGGAGAGTATTTATTAAAATGCATTTTTCTGTTAACAAATATTACGTATTACTAATCTAAACAGTTACCCCCCCTCCACACACACAAATCCAGATATTTTAATATTTACACAATGTGAAAGTTCTATGATGGGTTCAGCCCAAAAATTTGAAATCTTTAAGATAAGAGTGCCAGTTAAGTTGAGAATTAGAAAAATTGGCTAAAGCGTTATCTTCGATTCCAATCTCGTCTTCATGTATCTATCCATACAGCTGACATCCTTTCATTCTGTTTGCTCCAAAAGAGTTCATAGTTTAAGAGACTGTCGAAAGCTTTAGAAATACTTTATCAGAGTCTCCATAAATAAAATAAAATGAATCACAATTTTCTCTTTGAAAGTCGGAAGACATGAAACTTCATGCCGCATATCACTATCAACTTTTGATCAAACATCTGCGTTGGAGCAATAGATATTCGTTTCAAATACTATGAAATTGAAATTTATCTTTGAAGGTTATGTTTTTTCCGGTTTTATTTATGCCATGGAAGATATTTTGTAAAGATAAATAATTTTTTCCAACAACATTAAAAAAATACGTTGAGGTCTTAACAGTAATAAGTAAGACTAAACGAAATTGTTGGAATATAATTTTTATCGAATGCAAAAATGACATTATGGGTTTTTTTAATATGCGAAAAGAAAAGTTAAATTTTAGAAACATACAAAAACGCTTAATAAAGTAAAAATGTACATTATTAACACTAGACGGCTAGACGTTCATAAAAAATTCAACTACGTTTTAATAGTGTTCTTCAGGTAGTAGCTTTAGGTTTAAAGGGAACTTATATATAGGAAATAAAAATGAAAACTCAAACCTTTCCTAAATGCGATTTTATCTTATTACGATGACAGTAAAAAGTTAAAAAATAATCAAAATAATGTCCACTTTTCCCAACGAAATAATTACATTTTTACGATAGTCGTGATATATCTATACGATATATACGAACGCCCGCCCTCATTCGCTTTAGATTCACGTCTATACGTCTAGGATTAAATAATGAACTCATGTATAAATAAACATAAAAAAATATATTTGGCGCTTTCTAGTTGTTTGTAATTGTTTCAACAGAAACACTCCCGTCTTTCTCAGATCAAAAGCAAAATGGTTGTTGCCAATCATGAAAAAACAGGTACGGTTTAGTAAAAACCCTTAGCGCGTGCACCTTGCCCAGAGCTCGATTAAGCCAAAGGGGCGTGGAGGGAGAACTGTCGCCATAGTAAAAAATAGGGGGCCACCTTAAGCGCGGTGGCAGATTTAAATTCCTCAAACTTCGAGTGAACTTTCAAAAATAGCCTAAAAAATTAAGCTTTTACTTAATAATTTTCTAGATGCTGATCAAAAGTGAATAACCAGAAGTCGACTTCTAAAGGAAAAGACAAAAAAAAGCTCGCAATTCCGGGGCTCTAGACACGGGCCTTGCGAGCCAAGTCAGAAACCGGGCCCCGACCTTGCCAACTGCCCAACCATACGTCACACGCATGTGCACGTAGCTGAATCACTGCTATACTGTTTCCACAACGTGACGTTGCTGACAATTTAACGGCTAGATAGTAAGATCTAGCGACATTTTCTGACATCCAGGCAAAATGGTGATAGCATTAGTTTATACAATCGTTATATAGATTTTAGAAGTCCTATACAACAGAACCCCATTAACCGAAATCTAAATGACCTGCATTTAGTTTTTATTTATTACACATTTGTTTAATGTTTTCAACAAAAAAGTTCATATTTATATTCTAGTGTACTCTAGCCTTAAAAGAAAAGTAAACAGGGACGGATTAAGGTTTCGTTGGGCCCTAGACACATTTTTTAGGACCCGTACGTAACGAGGACTTCTGTGACCAATGAAAATGCTCTCTATATACAATCACTCGATACATCCATTCTGGAATTTAAATTTGAAACTTTGAAAAGAAAGTCGGTACAGGTAACATATTTGGGTAACATATTTGCATGCAATGTACATACAAAAAACTCAAAAATTCGTGCCGCGATATAATTATTGCCCTAGAAACAAGGTTTGATTTCTTACAATTTTAACGTAGCGTTGAGTCTTCACCACGCGGACCTCTAAAAAAAAAGCGGGCCTTAGACATTTGTTTTTCTACGCGATAATCTGGCCCTGACAATAAAACGTATTTTTCTGCACCAAACACATTATTTTGCTCATTTTTAAGACGGATATGTCAATAAAAAATCAATTTTTAAAAGACACGTAAATGTAATAAAACGCAAAATAATGTAACTAATTAATTAAAATATTTAATACGACAGACAGACAGACAGACAGATAGATAGATAGATAGATAGATAGATAGATAGATAGATAGATAGATAGATAGATAGATAGATAGATAGATAGATAGAGAACGTAGGGACAAGTTCATTTTTATCAATAGTTTATGCTACATAGAGTTGACAATTCTACAACTCTATCTTGTTTCATTGTAGAACGTATATGTCTTTTTATAAATTTCAATTCGGAAAAGCTTGGCTCACCGCTGATCACAGCTACAGGAAATATCAACGAAATTCGTAAGGCGATGAATAAATTTGACACGTTGTCTAATAAGTTATATCGACAAATATAATTTAAAATGTGCTGTGGTGTTGCGTTTTTAGACACACTTCTTGCAATGACTTGAAATTCACTATATAGCTCAGTAGCGTCAATGTACTTGGGATCTTCATGATTTAAAGGTTTTTCTAACTTTAAACAGTATTTCAAAACAAGTTTGGTAAATTTATTTTGTAAAAACACAAATACAGTGGTTATTTGCTCCATCTGGCTAAATTTAGCATTGATAGAATTAATCGCAATGTCAATGATCGCAAAATACAAATTTACTTTAAACTGTTATTTGATATTTTAGATTTCATCTTCTGCTTCAAAATAAATATGATTTTCTTTTTCGGTAGGCGGGTTGGTCTTGATTCTGACAAACGAAACAGGGTTGTCGAGTTCTTTAAAAAGTTCTTTTACATCCACCAACATCTTCTCGAATTCTAAGTCACTTCCACAGTTTATAAGAAATGTTTTTCTATATGTAAAATATTATTTATTACCCTTCTCAGAGGTCACACAATTGCCAAATAATGGTTAACACACAAAGCCACCAAGGAAAGTTTTTTGTGAGTTTTCGTGGGGGAATTTATATACTTAATAATTTTCGACACCTACATATAAACTTAAAGTAAAGCCTTTTCATTTAAGAGAAAAAGTTTTAGTTTGAGCTAATACGGGGGTGTCGAAAATTATCAAGTACAAATGTTTTTCTGTTTTTTTGTTTTTTTTTTTTTTTTTTAAGCAGCTGCTTTTTATCAGCAGTTATGTCAAACTCCTTGCATTGGTATACCTCACTTGTAAAATAAATTTCATATATGATAATATACCATACAATAACAGATGCGCAATAATTTTTAAAATTTTAATGTTCTTAGCAAGTCCCTAAGCCTCAATTCGTAACAGATTACTAGGTCCTGTCGGAGTTTTGCTTTTAAAAGTATATATGAGTCCATCATCATCACCTTGCTGATACCGAATCAGTTCAAAGCAACACTTCTGCTCGAAAGTACGTGGGAAATTCGATTATTATTATTATTATCCTTAACGTGTTATGCGTTCATTTTTGCACAGTGAAATTTAGAGCTCTTTACTTTGGCTTGAAACCTTCCACGCGGCGCGGCGGATTTATCGTTATAGTAAAACTGTACATACGATCTCACGTTGCTTGGCGCAGAATGACCAGTGTTGTCCTTGCGCCATAAAAACTAAAACCAACCAACTGTCGTTATAGTAAGATTTTACTGTATACCAAACGCAAAAAAATTATTAAACACCTCAATATTTATAATAACGATAGTTCTTAATGTACAATCTTTAAAAATTCAAAACTAATAAAGATTTAAAATGCTGCCTCGTGTTTGTGTGCCACCCTAGGCGGCCGCATAGTTCGCCTAATGGTGGCTCCGGCCCTGCATCGGGATGCAACAAAACATTACCATGCAAATTCATGCAATGAGATTACAGTAATGAGTAATATAGTAGCACTTTCAATTCCGGTAGCGATCTCTAAATGTAATGCGATTTAATAAAGAATTAACTGATTTATTTTCACATATAATGGAACATTTTGAAAAGTTGGGAGAAACGAAATTCCAAATTTCAAAAATAAGGCCCACCCTACTATATATGTAAAAAACGAAAATTTCTGCTGTATATATACTATATGGATTCTCGTTATAAAACGAATACCGACATAATGAAAAATCCGTTATTACGAAACTGAGACTACTCCACAGTTCAAACCCCATTAACACAATGGATTAAACTTTCCGATTTAAGGAAATAAATTTTTTGGAAATCCCGTTATGGCGAAAAATTTATTCAAAACAGAGGTTTTTTTTTCAATTACATTAAACAACCCACTTTAAATGCAAGAAATAAGGTGCACATTTTTTTGTGGAATAGCGATGCACGGACAAGTAGTATTTGAACCGACCTTTTTTACCTCTTGACATTCTTCTTCTGTCTAATTTTTTTTTTCTGATTTTCCATTCTGCCCCATTTTCCTACCAGGTTAAATATGTAACAAACAACTGGTGGGCAAAGGGCTAACACATAACTGTGAAAGGAATATTCAGTGTCTAATCTACTGTTGTCTGTATCCGGTGTTAGTTGCAATTTTTCTTTCCAATTTCTAAAGTAATGATACAGCTAAGGTGAAAGGACAACACTTTTCATTGGAAGAATGAAACAAAGCCATAATTGCTAAGATGGATAAAGGATTACGGAAAACAATGTGACCAAAATGCATGATTATTGTAACACTAGCTTAACTACAAAATTGTTTGAGCTGTGTGTCAGTTCTTACTTTTTTCATGGGTCTTGTGATAAATTTTTAGTAATTAACAACTTATTTTAATACAGCACTTTATTTCAGAAATTAAATCACTTTTGGCTAGTTCCATTTAAACTTTTATAATATTTATTCACTCTGTTGAAAATTAACATTGAACTTTTTGATTTATGACCATCCACCAACTTCATATACATTTTTAACATATATATCCACCAACTTCATATATATTTTTAACATATATATCCACCAACTTCATATACATTTTTAACATTCATTACAAACATTATTATTATGGTCAGCTACGAATTTTCTTGCTCAAGCAAAAATCACTCATTTTTTGTAGTTGCGTAAATAAAGGTTAATCTTTAATTTCCTAATTTTATTTCGCTAAATTATTCTAGATTAATTTAATTATTTTTCCATCAAAATCATATTTGTTTAGGGTGCGAAATGCTCTACATGCTATATTTACGTGAATACAATATGCAAAATTAATACGAATTACGTTATAAGGAAATTTTCTTTATAACGAAGTAATTTAGCTGTTCCAAGGAATTCGAGAATCCCCCCTTCTCTCTTCATATATATATATATATATATACGTACGTATGTCTGTCTGTGCGAGCGTGTGTGCGTGAGCGCGTGCGTGTGTGTGTGTATGTATGTGTGTGTGTACGTACGTACATATATATAAAAGTTTTCCTCGCCCATTCTTGGCGGAAACAGGCTTTGGGACGGGCAGAGCGCCATGTTCCCAAGCCTCTTTTTACATCACTTCTTAATGTGCCATGTCTAGAAACTTCCTGACAATGTGACACGTGTTTAGGATTGTGGCTTTTTGTATTTCAATGTAGGTGTTTGGGTCAATGTTGAGTATCTCCAAATTCGTCGCAAGCGTTTTTGGTACTATCCCTGTTGCTGAGATGACTAACGGGATGATGAGGATCTTTTCCATACCCCATATATCTCGTACTTCATGTCTGAGATCTTGGTACTTGGTGATTTTCGTTGTGTAGGTTGTCTGTATGTTATTGGTGTTGGGTACTGCTATGTCGATTAAGTACGTGGTCTTATTCGATTTATCGACGAGGGTTATGTCAGGACGGTTATGTGGGACTGTCTTGTCTGTTATGATTGCTCTATCCCAGTAAAGCTTGTGTGTTTCGTTCTCATGCACGGTCTCTGGCTCATATTTGTAGTACGGGCATTTTTCTGTCAGAAAGCCAGCATTCGCTGCCAATTTCTGGTGGACTATTTTCGCTACTTGATCGTGTCTATGTTTGTAGTCTGACTGCGCAAGGATCTTGCATCCTGCCATCACGTGTTGGATTGTCTCCGATGCCGCATGACAGTGTCTGCATTTGTCGCTTTCTATGTCTTTTCTCTGGATGAATTTCTGATTGTTCCTTGTTGCGATCACTTGGTCTTGGATGGCTAGCATGAATCCTTCTGTCTCTGGCTGGAGAGTGCCTTTGGCCAGCCAAGAATTTGATGCCTTTTTGTCAACGTGTGGTTGTTGCAGGTCATTGTAGTGCCTGCCATGTAATGGTTTTCCGGCCCAAGTTCTTAGTTTCTGTTCATTGGCTGTTTCCAGGACACGCTCTTCGGTACTACACAGGTTTAGTGGCGTGTAATTTGCATCTGCTTGTATTATGGCTTGGATGAGTGGCGATCGGGGACTCTTCAACTGGAAGTATTGCCTCATGCTCTGGATCTGCTTGTCATGTAAGTCTTTGAGGTCCGCTTGTCCGCGTCCTCCTTCTTCCCGGGGTAGTGTTTGCCGTTCAATTGCCGTTGCAGGGTGTAGTTGTCCGGCTCTTCTCTGGATGGTTCTCATTTTCCGCTGGAGTTGTTCTAGTTCAGTGTTGGACCATTTGATGATCCCGAAGGAGTAGGTGAGCACTGGTACCGCATATGCGTTAATTGCTTGCGTGGTGTTCTTCCCGCTCAGTTTCGTCTTCACAATGCTTCTAAGTCTTTCTTGGAATGCTTGCGTGAGCTGGACCTTGACTTTCTTGTGCTCCTGCTGCCGTTTTTGCATTATCCCTAGGTATTTGTAGGTTTCGCCCTCGTCCAAGGTCTTCAGTAGTCTCCCGTCTTCGAGTTCGATGCCTGGTAAATCTTCTTTGCTATTCTTCTGTATTTTGCACTTATCGAGGCCGAATTCCATTCCTATGTCCTTGGAGAATGTCTCTGTTATACTGATGAGTTGTCGGAGTTGGGTGATTGTTGGCGCGTATAGCTTGATGTCATCTACGTACATGAGGTGGGAGACTTTATGTAGGTTTCTCTTGTCTTTCTTCAGCATGTATCCGTATTTACTTGTGTTCAGCATCCTTGACAAGGGGTTTAACGCCAAGCAGAACCACTGGGGGCTTAGTGCGTCTCCTTGAAAGATTCCGCGGCGGATGGGGATCTCGGCCGTTTCTATTTTACTGTCTGGCGTGTTTAGCTGTAACCGGGTTCTCCATTGTTTCATGCTGCTCTGTAGGAATCGGATGATTGAGGGATGCACTTTGTATATGCTGAGTATTTCAAGGAGCCACGAGTGCGGAACAGAGTCGAAAGCCTTCTTGTAGTCTATGTATGCGGTGTTGAGTTTTCGCTTTTGTTTTCTTGCTTGTTCCAGGATAACTGAGTCGATGGTAAGCTGCTCTTTACATCCCAGAGTCCCTTTCTGGCATCCCTTTTGTTCTTCCGCCATTAAGTTGTTGCTTTCGCTGTGCCGGCTTATTTTTTCAGAGATGCACCCCGTGAGTATCTTATACAGGGTGTTAAGGCACGTAATGGGTCGGTATTTCGCTGGGTTACTGGTATCCTGGTCCTTCGGTAGGAGGTAAGTTATTCCCTTGCAGAGGAATTCAGGCATTTTGCTGGGGTCTTCAATTATCGCCGTAAGTTCCTTGGCTAATGGGCCATGGGCGCTGGTAAATTTCTTGTACCAGAAGTTGTGTATGCCGTCAATACCGGGAGCTTTCCAGTTGTGCGTACGTTGGATTACCTGCTGGAGTTGGGAGGAGGCAATAAGCGGACCTCAAAGACTTACATGACAGGCAGATCCAGAGCATGAGGCAATACTTCCAGTTGAAGAGTCCCCGATCGCCACTCATCCAAGCCATAGCACAAGCAGATGCAAATTACACGCCACTAAACCTGTGTAGTACCGAAGAGCGTGTCCTCGAAACAGCCAACGAACAGAAACTGAGAACTTGGGCCGGAAAACCATTACATGGCAGGCACTACAATGACCTGCAACAATCACACATTGACAAAAAGGCATCAAATTCTTGGTTGGCCAAAGGCACTCTCCAGCCAGAGACAGAAGGATTCATACTAGCCATCCAAGACCAAGTGATCGCAACAAGGAACAATCAGAAATTCATCCAGAGAAAAGACCTAGAAAGCGACAAATGCAGACACTGTCATGCGGCATCAGAGACAATCCAACACGTGACGGCAGGATGCAAGATCCTTGCGCAGTCAGACTACAAACATAGACACGATCAAGTAGCGAAAATAGTCCACCAGAAATTGGCAGCGAATGCTGGCTTTCTGACAGAAAAATGTCCGTACTACAAATATGAGCCAGAGACCGTGCATGAGAACGAAACACACAAGCTTTACTGGGATAGAGCAATCATAACAGACAAGACAGTCCCACATAACCGTCCTGACATAACCCTCGTCGATAAATCGAGTAAGACCACGTACTTAATCGACATAGCAGTACCCAACACCAATAACATACAGACAACCTACACAACGAAAATCACCAAGTACCAAGATCTCAGACATGAAGTACGAGATATATGGGGTATGGAAAAGATCTTCATCATCCCGTTAGTCATCTCAGCAACAGGGATAGTACCAAAAACGCTTGCGACGAATTTGGAGATACTCAACATTGACCCAAACACCTACATTGAAATACAAAAAGCCACAATCCTAAACACGTGTCACATTGTCAGGAAGTTTCTAGACATGGCACATTAAGAAGTGATGTGAGAGGCTTGGGAACATGGCTCTC
>QLNU02001541.1:7278-25310 GCA_006491805.2 Dysdera silvatica | reverse complement strand
TCGCATTGTTAAGTTGTTTATTCCATTTCTTGTTACCATATACATATTTTGCCATTATTATATATAGTATATATATTTTATCAGATATATATATACGAAACTTTGAGGTTCATGTTATAGTTTCATCACCACACACTTTTTTACAAATTACCCCATGTCTCTCCTTGCATCATTGTAATCACCCCATAAGCAATTAAAATTACTCGCATTCAGAGCATCAGTAAAAAAGTTAAATCCTTTCTTATAAAATTGCACCCGTCGGTGTAATATTTTGCTCTCAAGCCTCTCTGATCCATGTCATGAGCGCTATTTGAACACTTCTCCATTTTTTAGTAATTCTCATTCTTTTTTCAGCAGACTAAAACTGATTAACTACACAAGCAGGTTCGATTTTTTAAAGTTGTCAATCACGAATTTAACGACAATTTAACTGTCATTCAGCTTTGCATAATTTACATCATTTAGAATATTCTAGCTTTTATTTCCTTAAATTGAACGATTTCTACCTTTTGCGATTCATGTTTATACTTAAACGTTGAAGAAATTATACGTAGAACCTCATTCTGCACAAAATATACGGTACAAAAAAGTGGCTTCCGACTGTCTCATAGTGTGAATTTAGGGGTAATAAAAATGAAACGATGAAAACTCATCCTACTCTGATCTAAGTCACTTGGGCACACCAACCCTCTAAGCAGGAGTCTTCAACCTTTTACAGTACAATGGCCAATTTTCTTTACTCTTGTTGGCTCGCGGGACCCATTACGGTACTAGAAATATTAGCGCTGGACAAATACGGATCCGCCTTTGTCGCCGTTTTTTCTTAGGTCTCTATATTGGTTTTGCGCGCCCCTCGCAAATGTTTTACGGATCCGCCCCTGTGGCTGAATATATATACAGGGTTCCTAGGAGAGTCGGAATGCGACAATAACTTTTGAACCAAGACAGATATTGCAACCAAAGTTAAGTATTTGTATATTAAAATTACTATGAACCATCAGGTGAAATCAACAGCACCGCCCCTGCTGGAGAATTAAGGAAGGTAAAGATTTTATTTCGAAAAATAATAAGATGGCGAAATATTTTCAATCAGAAAGTTATAGAGCATCCTTCAGTTAGTAAGAAAAGACATATGGCTCACATACAATATGTACACATACTGCCACAAAGTGAGGTGTTCCAGAAGTTTCAAGGCAATACTTTCAGTTAAATGCTTTCTAGCGCTTTAGAAGTTGAGTTGAAGTTCTTAAAGAAAAGAAACCATGATCTCTCTCTCTTATAAGAACTTCAACTCAACTTTTAAAACATCAGAAAGCATTAACTAAAGGCGATGCATTGAAACTTTCAGAACACCTCACTTTGTAAAAGTACGTGTACATATTGCATGTGAGCAGTATGTTTTCTCTTACTAACGGAAGGATGCTCTACAACTTTCTAATTGAAAATATTTCTCTATCTTTATTATTTTTCGAAATAAAATTTTTAACCTTCTCAATTCGCCACCAGGGGCGCTGCTGTTCATCTCATCTGATAGTGCATAGTCATTTTACTATACCAATACCTAACTTTGGTTGCAATATCTGTCTTGGTTCTAAACCTATTGACCGCATTCGGACTTTCCTAGGAACCTAGAATTTATATATATAAATGCAAGTGCAAAATTTCGGTTACATAAAGATACCAAAACTATCAAAATTGGTAAAGGTGTGAGGCAGGGAGATACCATTTCTCCAAAACTTTTTACTTCAGCTTTACAGATGATTTTTCAGCTGATAAATTGGAATAACAAGGGAATAAAAATAAATGGTGAATATTTAAATCATCTGCGGTTTGCTGATGACATTGTTATTTTTTCAACGAACCCATCAGAACTCCAAGACATGGTACAGGAGCTCTCAACTAGAAGTAAAGAAGTTGGACTCAAGATGAACCTACAAAAAACTAAGATCATGTTCAATAATTTTGTAGAGGAAACAAAAATACAAGTTGACAACATTGAGCTAGAAATTGCTGATTCATATATTTACCTTGGCCAGCTGATTTCAATGGATGGCAACATTATGAAAGAACTCAACAGACGTATTAAACTTGGCTGGAGTGCATTTGGAAGAAACAGTTTTATCCTGAAGGGGAAATTGCCTTTGTGTCTAAAAAGAAAGGTCTTCAACCAGTGTGTATTGCCAGTCCTCTCTTATGGATCAGAGACATGGAGTCTAACAGTTGGAGCAATACGAAAGTTACAGACAACGCAAAGGAGCATGGAGAGGTGCATGCTTGGAATAACTAGGAGAGATCGAAAAAGAAACACTTGGGTGAGAGAGCAAACTAGAGTAGAGGACATCATTGTTAAAGTAAAAGGGCTGAAATGGCGATGGGCTGGGCATATTGCAAGAAGAACTGATCAACGATGGACAACAGAAATTCTGAACTGGATTCCAAGAGACCACCGAAGACCTAGAAAACGTCCTCAAACTAGATGGGTGGATGAAATAAGAAAACAGGTTGGGGTGACGTGGAAACGAATGGCCCAGGATAGACTTGTGTGGAAAGCATTTGGAGAGACCTTCATCCAGCAGTGGATAGATAATGGTTGAATATGATGATGATGATATATATATATAGTGAAATCGGTTATAACGACCAACCCCATATGACGACGGAATTTTTGCAAAAGTTTGGTTTCCTTTTCTGTTCTTAACTAAATAAATCGATTATAACGACATCGTATATAACGACGAAACCTGCTATAACGACGGGAATTTTATCCCAAGTAGGAAAATCTGTATCGGATATAACGACGCGACTTGACAATCATTTATCGGAACAACGTGGATTCGAAACAATGTTGGGATCACACTGTTTCGTTCAAACGAAAGGCGAAGTCGAACATCTTGTTCGATCCAAGTTGACCTCAATTTCGTTTTACTTCAAACCGCGAACACCAAACGCATGTAATAAGGAGGGTGTGGGTATGTGTGCGTGCGTGCGTACGTGCGTGCGCGTGTGTGTGTGTATCCTTTGCAAACATGAGAACTCTTGCTTCCAAGAATTATCAATTACAACACATTCTTTTCCTTTCACGTAGCAATCTAAACAATATGAAGTTGTGGCGCCAGATTGTCCCTATTGCCACCGTTAATAAACTCATAAAGCAAAACTATCTACACATACTAAAGCGGCGAATGTTGGGAGATTGGTTTCCCAGGACTATATTGGCGTTTCGGAAAAGAAAAGGGGGCGGCGAGGAAACGGCAACGAGCCACACCCGACGAGTGGAGATGCGCTTTGTACATATTCACGTCACTTAGAACTAGCCACTATTAAGACGTTAACTTATAGCTGACTGAAAAGCCTCTCAAATCTTACGGCAAAATTTCATTACGATATAGCGAAACGAGAAGTTCTAACCACGGAGGAAAAAACTAACATAATATTCCGATTAGATGCTGGCGAGAGTAATAAAGCAATAGGTATGGAACTTTTGATATCCCATTCAACCATTTCTTGATTTGAAGAATCGGGTGATAATTCTGGAGCATTTCGAAAGTGATTCGTTTCGTTGAAAAAACTTCGGGAGCCTAAACCCACAGACATGGATGAAGCTCTTGTGAAATGGTTCGAAACACAAAGGAGCTTTAATCTTCCCACTGACGGTCCGCTGCTACAAGAAAAGGCTAAGCAATTTACTGAACTCTTCGGAAAAAATACCTCACCATCGATGTCCTAGATTCAGCGTTTCCGTAAGAGACATGTTATCGTCTTCCGGAAAATCAGTGGAGAGTCAGCAGCAGTACCTTCTGGTATCAGCGATAATTGGCTTAGCAGCGCTTGGCCAAAAGTTCGTGAAGGATACAGGGATGACGGGATATTTAACGCTGATGGAACCGGACTCTTTTCAAGCTTGCCTCCAGTAATACGTTTCAGTTTAAAGGAGAAAAATGTTCTGGCGGAAAGTTTTCTAAAGATCGAATAACTGTTAGTTGCTGCAAATATGACCGGCAGTTCAACGTCGAAACTTGTTGTAATTAGAAAATCAAAAACACCCAGGTGCTTTAAAAATGTGAAGACGCTTCTTCTGATATACGAAAACAACGAAAAAGCTTGGATGATATCCGAGATTTTTAAGAAAATATTACATGTATGGGACGCAGAATTGCTTGCCAAAGAAAAGAAAATTCTTCCCTTACTGGATAACTGCCCTTCTCACCCTGCAGTGAAATCTCTTCAGCACATAAAACTTGTATTTTTACCAGCGAACACAACCAGCGTTTTACAACCGATGGACCAAGGTGTAATAAACTCACTAAAAGTTAATTTTAGAAAGTTGTTTATCCTAAAGATGATCCAAAATATTGAGGCTGGGGTTGATTTTACAATAAATATTCTAGATGCGGTGAATATGATTTCTAAAGCGTGGGATCGAGTCAGCCATCAAAAGATAGCCAACTGCTTTAAACAGGGTGAATTTTTTCCCAGCATGACCAGTTGTACTACCACTGATAATGCTAACGATGGTGATGACTTAAATATTTGGGCAGGAGAGTTAAACATACCAGAATGTTTAAAAATGAATAATTTCCACGAAGTTGAAACTACGCCTGATCTGTCAGATACAGACATCGCTTCACCTCTATTCGAGTTCGAAGCAGACGAGGATAAGATGGAACTCGAAAATGAAAATCACGATATTACCTTCCCGCAGCCAACAATTTCGGAAGCGTTGTCGGCAATGACAATCGTTCGCTCATTCTATTTGCACGATGAAATGCCAACAGAAGTTGAGTTTTCTATAAATTTTATTGAAAACAATTTAGAGATCCGATTCTTAAAAAGACACGCCAAAAAGCAAACAAAAATTACTGATTTTTTCGGGAATCATTGGCATAATAATTTTATTTATTATGCTATTATGTTATTTCATTTTACGCTATTTTCATCATCTGATATAGAGAATTTTACGTAAATTTTTATTGGTCATTTGTTTTTATAATATATACTATAGTATTTGCTTCAATTTTTTCGTTTAAAAAATTCATTATATATTTAGTGTGAAACTATTAATATATTTTAATATATACAGTAATTAAATCCATTATAATAAGTATATTTTTATTTTATTTTTAAACCAACAAATTTTTATACTTCCCTATCAAAACGATCTATAAAACTCTAAAGTGTATTACTGTACTATGATTTAAAAAAAAAAATCGTTTATATCGATCGAATTTCCACGGTCCCTTGAAGGTCGTTATAACCGGCTTTCACTCTATGTATATATTACAATATAAAATACGTATGGAAGCAAAAATAATTTATAATACTTTTAGTTATTAATATATAAAAACGAAATCAAACGTTTCAGTGATATTTTTGGCACTGCTTATTATTAACAAACCTGTCAATATCAGGTCTTATTTTTGATGCAACCCTAAGAGTTTTCAAGGCGGCCATCATTTATTCTGGTCCCAACTTTTGAGTTTACTAACTTCATTCTTGAAAAGAGCTGTTCTCAAAAGTAAGTGTTCCCGAATAGCGGCACCATTTGAGAGCATGCAGTCGGATGGTTGGGAGATGTTCTTATCGATGTATTTAGAATAGAATTCATTGAGTCCATAGGATGTTTTTCTAACCTCTTAAGTCTCCGTTAAGTCTACCGTTAAAATGACGGGCTGCTGTATCGATCCATATTTGTCGCTCCCTTGATATTGCCGGACTGAAACGTTTTAAAAGCTAGGTAATAAATAGTGCGAAAATATTGATTTATTTACTTTTTGTCGTCTTGTATCTCATTTACAAACTCGTTAACATTTCTGTTTCTTAAATAAAAAAAATAGTTAATTTTTGCATGGTTTTCTTAAAAAATAAGCAACACTTAAGGGGTTAAACCATTGCTGCACTGCAAACCAATAAAACTACCCCTAATGCCACTATACGCTAGAAATCTAAAATAAAATTGATTGAGCGAAGACCGTGTGTTACTTTAGTTCTCCAGCATTATAAGATATTTATTACATAATTTGAAAATAAAATACATGGATTTAAGGCTCACAGTCAGAGAAAGCAAGGGACTTTATTTTTATACGAAACAATTTGAATTTTTTCATGAGCCGGCGGGCAGCAAGTGGCTCGCGGTTTGAAGGCCCCTGCTCTAGGGATATTAAAACAAGTCATCCCCTATAAAAGAAAAACCTGCATTGAAAACTTGTGAAAGCGCGTTTTGTCCTTGTTAAAAAGTGGAGGAAATTTCCAAAGAGCTATTAATTATCAGTTCATGTTAAACGGAATTTTTCTTTAACCATGTTCGTATTAAAAGAAATAAAAGTACAGGAATTTTGGTGCAATTTGACGGAGATTCGGGAAACAGTTTGTGTTGAAAGTTATTCATGTTAAGTGTATTCCTATTAACGAGGTTCGACTGTAATAGCAAAACCAACACACTTCAGTGCAAAGCAAAAATTTCTAATAGCATGTTTCAAAATCTAAATAAATAATTAAGAGGTATTGTCCGTACAACGCAATTCTCATTTCCTGGGAAGCCGTCTAAATTAATGAATCAGTTTCATGCTGGTTCAGTGTTACGAATAGCTTTCATTGTCTCTCATTGGACGGGAATAAAACCCAATCACCAATATCACGGATGTTCCGTAAACAAAGTTAAATTATTTTCGCCTACTCAAGCCGGAAGTTGAGTCTCAATGATGTGTTAAAACGCGTTGATTGTAATGACGTTAAATTAAATTTTAATCACAATCAATTAGACAGAAATTATTATTCCGCTGAGGTAATTTATATAGCTGCACACTGTTATCGAAAAGTTGAAACCATATTAAACATTCTTTTGAAATTCCTAGAAAATTAACAATTGATTGGAAACGTTACAAGGAAAATTATTTCTTTTTCTTCGCCGTTTATTCGATAATTTTGTCTATTTTTAGCAATAGATTTGCAAATCCTATTAGACAAAACTGAAATTATCTACAATACAAAATATGTAATCATGCTGAAGAAGATGCTAATGCCACATACACGCAGTTGGGCAGAGCAGCGATTTTTAACCGATGTGCCATCAAATTTTTAAAACATGCTATACTTGATTATTTTATTTATTTATTTTTACTTTTATATAACTTTTTGGTATACCGTAGAAATCCAATAATAGTTTTGGAGTGCCGTGAGATGGAAAAGGCTGAAAATCGATAGGCTAGAGTGTAAGTATATTTAAATATTTTAAACTTTTTTAAGTACTTCGGGTAGAGACACCTAAGATATATTTGATCAAGGCTAGCATGGTGTGACCGTCATGAAAAACCCACGCTTCATTTGATATATAATTACATTAAGATAATCATCAAAAGATCCACATAATACAATCAGCATCATTGTTTTGTCACGATAAAACTTGTTCTCGTGACAATTTCATGAATTCATAAAAAAACTGAAGATATATATTTTTTGGTTTCTGTTTTTAAGAGAAATAACATGTTGTTAATATTTGTAAAATAAGGTAGCGGTTATATAAGACTAATGTTTCACAATCCCGAACTCCAAAATTTAGGACAGAGCCTCTTTAGTGTATAACATGTAATTCGTTAATATTTATTATACGCTTCAATGGGCAAACATACACTAAAATTAAGAAAAATTGAATAAAAAAAAAGTTATAATAAAGAATGATTTAACAGGATTATTCAATAATAGTTAATCTAAAATTACAAAATATGAATTTAATATATATCTCTTTCGAAAAGAACTGCCCTTTATGTTCAATGAGAATAAATTTATGAATAAAAATAAGCGCTTTTATATTTAAATTATGGAGAATTCTCAATAGGAAAAGCTCTAGAAAAAATCCGTTATATTCCTATTATATCTTTCTTAACCGTTCTCTAATATAATTCTTATCTAATTTTTTCGATATAATGGACCCCCAAGTGCCTATTTTGTCAAACAGGGACTAAGACTATTTATTAAGATTGTACAAGGCAAGCTCAAACATTTAATTTGACCACCAATTCAAACCAACCAGCCCTTTTCCTCGAGAAGGGAACCCGATACTAATATATATATATATATATGTATGATACAGTTACCCAGGGCCTAAAGGGGGGGGCAGGAAGTGCTGCTGCCCCGTGCCTCACAATATTAGGGGCCTCAACTTGGTAATTCAATATATGTTAGACGTGTGTGTATGTCAATTTTGAAGGCCTCTAAAGTTAGTTTCCCCGGGCCTCGAATTTTCACTGAAAGGCCCTGCTGATATCAATCATACGTGCATAATATGAAATGTTATGTATGTACTTATTATGTTTTTACCCACGTTATTTTGTCGTTATCTATAAACAAGGTTACTTTAGCTGGTTTTAGAAATTGAAAAGGGAAGGTTATATCTTTTTTCATGATTAGCTTATATATATCATAGAGACTATAACTAAAGCCATTGCAACACCATATAATAAACCTAAAATAAGGAACACGTAAATAAATAAACTGGGCTGAATACAGATAATCGTAATGCTGAGCCTTTCATCGATCCGATGCTCCGTTTACCTCAGCCATGTTACATGGGATACGAGTTGCCATTATTCTCAAATTTTTTACCAAAACATTACAATTAGTCGTCGTTGATTTTGAAAATATGCGAATGCTAATGTAGATTACTATGGAATTAGGACAGAGAAAAATCGTTTTAAAAAGAACTACTTTTTTAAATAGGGGACAACAAACGAAATGGATGAGGAAGTTTATTTTGATAACCAACTTAGTATGCTGTAATATACAATAAGAGTGGCCAAACATCAGCTGTCTAAATAAAGACATAGGGAGAAAATATATTACACTCTATAACAAAAAAATCGATGCACCAAGAAGGAGTTGTCTAGTTGTAATGAAATTTCGTATTCAAAGACATTTTAACCGAACATGCAAGTAATTAAACTTTAGTGTCCGATGAATGAATAGTGGAAACTCCAGCGCATCAGAACTGCGCATTCAGCAGGTGAATATAAGGAGCGATTCTCAATAAGGTCAAAATTTCTGTTGCATTTTGACTGCGGATATCTTACCTCTTCAACTTTAACAATGCCTCGCCGAAAAGTTCGTGCTCATTACGAGCATATGTCAGAGTTTGAAAGAGGTCATGCTATCGGATTGAAAGAGGCTGGTTGGACGAATCGAAGAATCGCTGGACATGTGGGTCGAAGCAATGCGGCGATTGGACGGTGCTGGCAAGAGTGAGTAAACAACGACAAATGTGAGCGTCGGGATGGCAGCGGTCGACCTAGGGCCACAACAGAACGGGAAGACAGAGCGATTGTCAGAGCAGCTGTCACAGTACCGGATTCGTCGTTATCAACTATCAAAAGTGTGGACCGCACACATGTGTCCAACATGACCCTCTCCAGACGACTGAGAGAGCGGAATTTACGCTCGCGCCGACCGTTACGCCGCTTACCTCTCACGCCTTTACACCGTCAAGTCCGATTACAGTGGTGCCGGGCTCGATCAACTTGGAACTGCACTGACTGGGGACGTATAGTCTTTAGTGATGAGTCCCATTTACAACTGTGTCCTGACAACAACTGCAGATGTGTCTGGAGATGTCCAGAGCAGCGTGGGGATCCTGCCCTTACTATCGCACGCCACACTTGCCCATAACAGGACGTTCTGTTCTGGGGTGCCATCTCCTTTGATAGCCGGACCCCTTTGGTGGTCATTTCTGGCACACTTACAGCACAGCGGTACGTAGACGACATTCTACGACCGGTTGTGTTACCGTTCCTTTTGCGACACCCTGGACTTAAGTTTCAACACGATAATTCCCGACCGCACACAGCACGTGTTGCAATGAATTGTCTTCAAGCCTGTTCAAAACTTCCTTGGCCAGCTAGGTCTCCTGATCTCTCTGTCCCATAGAGAACATTTGGGACCCTATGGGAAGGCGATTGCAACCATCCAGGAATGTTGACGATTTAGCCCGATAGTTGGAGACAATTCAGCAAGAAATTTCGCAGGACACCATCCGGGATCTTTATCAGTCTATGCCACGTAAGTTGACAGCTTGCATCCAGGCCAGAGGTGTGGACCAACCCCTTATTGACTTCCTCCTTTCCTAAGAGTCAAACTCTGCAATAAATCATTCAATTGGTCTGAAATTTTAATCGTTTCTTTTTCTATGTATGTTCTTCACATCCACTCATTTTTATCGCAATCGGGCAGCTCCTTCTTGATGCGTCGATTTTTTTGTTATACAGTGTGTTTTCAACTTAGCTCAGTTCCCCACCTAGGACTTGCGACCTTCAAGGGGCCGCGAACTGGTTTCTGAGGGGTCGTCGTAATTATTTTTAGTTGCAATTATTTTTATAAGGAATTTTATACCAAATGTTTCCAACGCTTTTATATTTCAACATGGCTACATTGCAATATTCTACTAATGGTTGTTAACTTTATATCTATAATATAAATTAGTATATATATAATAATATAATATATATACTAATATAATATATGAGAGCCAATACATATATATATCATTATATATTAACATAATATGTATAATTAACATGATATATTTATATAATTAATATATACATTACATTCAGTTGTTTGGAGCAGTTTGTTATTTTTGTCAATTATAATGTTGTATGCATATAGACGAACAGGATAACAAAATAATCGTCTTTTACTGCTGATATGCTAGTTTTGTAATATGTAATTAAACATGTTTTTGGACAAATGTTGTTGTAGTTTCTTTTCGTCTTTACATTGAAAATTGAATTTCCAGATCATCTTAAATTTCGCTCATCCGAAATCGAGTTCAGTCTCTTTATTTCTGGCGATTTGTTTTCTATTGTATAAGTTTGCGGGTGTGACTTGAACCTTATTTAATCAAATTTGAGTCAAATTTGTGCACAGGATTTCAAAAATAGTACATTTTAAACAAATCTCAGATAAATTTTATAGCTAATGTCATTATTCAAATGAGGAAGGGGTTAACACCCAAAACCCCCTCTTATGCCCGACGTTCTCTTAAGTCATTATTAGGTAACTTGAAATTGGTTTCCCATACGTATGTTTTGCATAGTATAAGCAAAATGCCATATCTTAAAATCCGACTAAATTTTAATCATATCTGAGGTATTAAGCATTACATCAATATTTTTTTTTATTTTTATAATATCGTTTTGGTTGTAATTATTTTGTGTCAAAGTTTATAATTATATATTTTTCATTTTCCATTTGGAAAACCTTCGAAATTTTGTTTTTCGCTTGAAGCTTTATATTTAATTTTACGGTCAAATTGATTCGTAACTTAAATTTACTATTTTCATACAGCACTCTATGAATATGATAATAGCAATTTTGTTCAACTTCGCTAAATAAAAATTTATCATTAATTCTCTTTATACCAAAATTTAGTACACTGCGTCAGGTTTAAAATTAAGAATTCCTGAATTGACCAAGTATTATTGAATTGACAAGTTTATGGATTGCTTATTTTCATTTCTATTTATAATTTTCGTGAAAGTATATTCGAGGGAGGATTTTTGCGCTTTATGTTTATTATGTATAATCTACTTTAAAACGTATATATGGGAGCAAAAGCAAAACGGAAATAAAATGCGTTATTTAAACCAATCTCAAACTTTTCTGCTTTTAAGCTTATTTCAGGATATTGTATGGTAAATTATTGTTGACTAATATGAACATGTGAGAAATGCAATCAAAAATTAATGCGAAATAAAGGTATAGTTAGTGGGGCCTAAAAGTTTGCCTTCCAAACCTATTCATAAGGTCAAGAAAAGGAAGACCTACAGCCAGCGTAGCAATTCAAAAATTATAGGGAGGGGGAACCTCACATAGGTTTAAAGATGGTCATGTGTGATTCGCCTTTAGAGAGAAAAATGTGCCTTGATAACTAATGAGAGGAGCGTGAGCCCCCATGAGTCCCCCCTTCCCTATGCCACTTCCTACAATTAAACGTTATCCCCGAACCACGAGTAGCCTATTCCTTCCCTCTGAGGACGAAGTTATAATAACGGGGCAGGCGACCTCGTTCGCTTCATTATGCTTCCAAAGCGGCAAAAGAAGTACGTTATATGTTATATTTTCAGACCCTGCATAGTTCTAATTCGTCACAACGCTGTTTTCTTTAATGAAATCAAATTTTTAACTGAAATTGAAGCCATGACGATTAAATTAGATTTAAGCAAGATTTAAAGCAGCTGAGAAAAGACCGCCATACAACAAACATTCTTTTAACTCAATGCCCCTATTATAGACTTGCCCGCACTCTTACTTTTAACTCTTCATCACTCTCTGACATTTTAAATGACCATGCTGACCATACGCACGTTTTTAAATTTTTAAAAAGTACTGGTTTTTACTACCGTCTTTGATTTTACCATGTTTGGCGCAGTATAGCCCAGATGCTCTTGCGCCATAAAACATCCAAACAAACAAACAAACATTCCATCAATCAAAGAAAATACGCTAAATAAGCTCCGCTAATATACAAAAGTATATCAAAATAAATGTATATAAATATGTACAAATATAGATAAACCGATGCAAAATATAAATGTATATAAATTTACGAGGAACACAACCTCCGCATTAAGCGAATTGGAGATGTATATTTATATGTAAAGAATTTATTAGATATATCCAATTTATGGGATTAAAAAAAATAAGTGGATGTCATTTCACCATTTACTGAGAAATATCAAGAAATGTAACGTTCCTCAACTGCTTTTCTTTCTTAATTCTTAACAATTCGTTGCCCACATTCTTCCAACCCCCCGCCCTCCCTCCAATTTATATGCAGATTTCCTTGAATATCCAACGCTCTTAAATAAAATAATTTTCACAAATAATTTTCATTTGTATTTTAGAAGTTGAAATTGGAAATTTTGACGAAAGTATATGCAAAATGTTGATACACTGGAAAGTTTCACATGCCTGATTGTTTTCTCGTGAGAAGAGTTTCCGGAAAGAATGAACAATCAAAGTCCTTTAATTTTCTTAACCTCAGAGCAAGAGAGAGAGAGAGAGAAAAGAGAATTTGACACATTTTTATTCTTAAATGAAATATATAAATTGCGTTAGCTAGCATCACTAGAGATTTCACCGCAGATATCGGCGGCGACCGAGGAAAAGAGACTATTGTGTGTGTATACGCCAGAACACAAATGACTTTTATTTTTTGCTGCGCTAAAACAGAGTTTAGTCTGCTTTTGTAGTTCCCGTTCGTAGTAATTGGCGATTTTCGTGCGATTGCCGCTTCAAAATAAACAAAGTTAACTACTCTGCGGTTTCTGTGGCGCTGGGGTTTCTCACTTCTTGCTAAATTACTTAACTTATAAAAGGTAGTGAGAACGATTGCGCAGTTTCTTGAATATGTGTTCATATAGCGGGGACAGTGCAGGTAAATGACGCAATATTTCGACCGAGTGACTTTCTTGTAATGGGCGTGGCAAATGTTTGAACGACTCGCAAAGCGGGAAAAATTTTGGGAGGCGTACGACTTCTCCAGCCAATGGGAGATTGGGGGTTTGTAAAATGACGTCCCCCACTCAAATTTTTACGTTGAAGCCCTTATAGCGGGTATAAAAACGCGGTACTATCCCAAGAAGCCTCAAACATCGCTTTGCTCAGTTCACTGAACGGTGGATAAAGGCTGCTTCCAACAGTTTGCTGCAAGTTCTCCAAATCAATATTGAGGAACAACAACGGGAAATCGCTCATATCATTTCAACACACAGATTCTTCCGACGGAATAAGTAAGTTTTTTTTTTAATATTTTTTCTCACTTTTTCTTTTTAAACAATATTGAACTACTGGTACTTAATAAATAATTTACTATCAAATATTAAACTTCTTAACCAACTCTGAAACATTTATTTTAACATCCTTTTTTTTAACTACAATCATTTAAAGTAATTAAATAACGTAACTAATCCATTAACGACGATTAACTAAATCACTCAACGAAAATATTTGCATTTAAAAAAAGTAAAATAGTAGATACAGTAAAAATTGTTTATAACGACATCGTATATAACAACGAAACCTGCTATAACGACGGCGATTTTGTAGTCTACGAAGATTCTAAGCAGGGAAATTCGTATCGGATATAACGACGCGACTTGACAGTCATAAAGCAGAACCACGTGGGCTAGTAATTATAATTTAAACTTTGTTATCGAAATTTAAACGTTATTCTAATCTTGTTTATTTACAAATGTCCGAGAAATTGTTATTACTGCTAAACCTGGATATTAAAGATCATGAACTGAAAAAAATTGAGTTATTAATTGAATATCACGAGGGTCATATTCTTAAAGGGCCCATTCTATTTTTCAGCATAGAGCTAATAATACTCTTAAACCGGCGTGTTCTGAAGTCATTAGTATAATATAATAAATACTAGACATTACACTTGTTTTCTACATTATATACTTTAGTAGTATTTTCTACATTTTTTTTCAATTTAAAAGATTAAGCAAGTACAATGTATTTAGTGTGGCTATAACATAATATAATATAAATGGAATTTAAATTCCTTACAATTAAATACAGTTTTATTTAATTTTGAAATCAAAAAGTTTAATACTTTTTACAGTCAAAATAATATATAAAACTCTACAGGGCATTGCTATAGGCTACCATGATTTTAAAAAGATATCGTTTATAAAGACTAACGGTTATAAAGACCGAATTTGCACAGTCCCTTGCAGGTCGTTATAACCGATTTTTACTGTATTTAATAATTTCATCATCTTCTTGTATATGTTGCATGGAGGAGGCCAAATGCATGTAACTATAATAGATCTAATATATGTAAATAAAATATTAGTATCGACAATTTTTATGAATGTTCATGTTTTTTCCAAATGAACTAATAAAATTTGCATTGGCAATATTATATATAATATGCATGCGGAGAATGAGTCAGTTGCCACTCGTGGTTGCTTTAACAGTCGCAAGCCACGCACAAATCTTCAAGTTGTTTATATTCGTGAATAGAGAATTTAGACATAAGCTTTAAATATAAATCAAAAAATACTCGAACTCAATTCAAGATCAGATTTAAAACTTAAAAAATATTAAAGTATGTAATAATGAATTAAATATAATAATTCAATAGACTAACGGACAAGGTGCCAACGAATGGTAAGCCGGAGATTACTGGTTTTTGGATCGAACCTGAGCGCGTGGCAAATTTTCTTTTTTCCGGCTCTGTCATGAACCAAAATATATTCTTTTATGAACCATGAAAAATTGAAGGGTCAAAATCAATCGAAGTAATTAATTCCTCCACACTCTCCCATAATGACTTGAGGAAGAAATCTCTTTAGTAAAATAATAATTTAATTATTTATAAATTTTACACTTGCTAAAACCATAACCGATAATATTCCTATAACGGTATATATGTTCACTTATTTACTTCTAGAATTTTAAGTATTTAACGCTATCTTGGGACATTTCTTTATTGATTAGATGAATTTCTTTAAGGAAATTGTTCTGAGTCATATGCTCCATGAATTGCAAGAGTTCTTAGAAAGGTATTACCACAAACTAATTGAAATTTAGATATGATTCCTAATTAAATGCCACTCTTACTGACAATGTTTATTAATAGAAAATTGTTATTTGAATCAAAATTAGCTCAATTTCACTCTATCGGCGATTACTTACGCTAATGACTTTTATGACGTAAATAGGAAGTGCCAAATATATACCAATCGATAATGGCTATTATTTCAATGTTAAAATTCTAATAGGCGCACTCTCTACACGTACAGTTCTACAGCTATTGCATTTATATTAATTTATCGATGCACTTTATTTATTATATTCACGCCTCGCTGAACGATTGCAAATTTTTCAACGTAACTATTTCGAGTGATAAAAGTGCATTTTGCAAATATCGCAAAATAAAGCGTCAATCTCATATATGTCGTACGCGATTTTTCACACAAATAATGATTCATTTCTATTACTTAGTGTAATCCATTTAATATTTATAAGCACAATAGCTTATAATATGCTCATAGGAGGAGGAGGATTGTGCAAGGGTTTCATTGGGAAGGGTGATAATATGCTCATAATGAGTAGGAAAATCTACTATAAAGCCAATGATAACCGTCCTTCATGTTGACTTTCGTTAACTGTCTCATTTTAATATTTTGATCAGACGTTATATTTATAATTTTTTTACATGAATACTTTTAAATTTCATGTAAAAATTATTAAAAAGAATATTAAATTGATTATTTACGCAAACTTTTATTTGTGAAAGAAGTATAACTTTCAAAAGTTTTTAAAGTTCGTAACAGTTTTTGTTTCTGCGAAGCGGTGTATATGCTTCTATATTTTATTTATTTCTTCTTTTAAACAGCATGCCCTGATTTATTCAAATCACCGTAAAGAAAAATGCGCATTGATAATTCTTTTCGTTTAGTTGTAAACGCCTGAAACACAAATATTATGCTCGTCATCTTCTTTCCCAGCAGCGCAAACAGTGTAAGTTGTTATAGGCCTGGACTTTAGTACTTTCTGGAGTTGGGGTCATAGTTTATATACTAGTCATTACAGCTCTGAGGGTGAATAGGGCTGTCTGAAACCGCCCAACTTCTGATTGCTGGTGTTTATATAGCTTCACAATTTTACTTTCGTTCGCATTGCAATTTTAAGAGTGAAGTACTCGCAAGGGAACCCCTTTCGCTGTTCACTGCACTTAGAAATAAGACCTATAGGAGATGATAGTGCTTGACATCCTGATCAGGAATATGTAATCATTTGTCTGCAAAAATGACATGGCAATTTTTTATGAATATTTGAAGTCCAAAAATTACTTTTTTCGCCAGGTTTGATATTTTGTAATCGCACTGTATGTGAGTAAAAACAGGTTTGAAGTCTCTAAAATTATGAAGGATCATCTTATTTAACGCACAAAAATAAAAAATTATGTCACAGCTAATTCAAACCGTGTAAATAAAAACTAATGTGAAAAATGAACTTTTAGCATAGATATTTGGCTACAATTTTGAAGGCTACGCCAGATTTTCGTTTAAAATAGTTATTTCGTATTACCGCAGCCCATATCAAGTTTCTTTTACATTTCTTTTTCCAAAATATTATCTCATGAGGAAAAGAAGCACATGAATACATATAAGCATGCATACATGAGAATGAATAAATGAAATGTATGAATGAATGAATGTATGAATATATGAGTATTCATATATGCGATGTGCGAATATATGAGTATTTATATATGAGATGTTTGAATAAATGAAATGTATGAATATATGAGTATCTATATATATATGAGATGTATGAATATATGAGTATCTATATATATATGAGATGTATGAATATATGAGTATGAATAAATGATTTGTATAAATAATGAAAAGCTGCAATATTTACCCAACCTGTATGTGGTCATTGCATGCTGTTGCAACCATGGAATTTAAAAGAAAAACGTGAACAAAACTTCATAGTAGGCTATTTGAAAATGCATTTATTGTAATTAGAAAAAATGTGAACAAAATTTTATGAAATATACTACATTTCATAAAGTTAAGTAACCATAAATTGTGGATTAATCGTTGAATTATGCTCTTCATTTAAAAATAAGAAAAATTAAACTGTGTACATCTCAGGAAAGTCGTGAAAGTGACACAGTATAAAAAAAATGATGAATTAAAGTAACTGATTACAGTGGGCATATTTTAAGTACGATAGATTTTTGCAATTATCTCGGCTACAATTGTTGTATTCAATTTCAAAAGAAATTTCCTCAACATTTTTTAATTTTCCGGTATCATGATCGCTATAACAGCACCTAAACCAAGCATATTGTAACATAGGGCGATATTTTTTAGACTGTAATTGATTGTAAACCAAAGAATGCATTTTCATTATCTCATTTGAATGTCGTATGTCAATATCCATTCCATCGATTGCTATGCTATTGGTTATTTTTTTTACAAATTTTTTTATATTGTCGAAAGAAATAAACA